>CM033635.1:32973530-33092219 GCA_019453435.1 Rhinogobius similis | reverse complement strand
TTGTCTGTGTGTTTGCAGCTTTCAACATCAAGCTGTGCTTCCACAAAACCAGCCATCATCCAGAAAAGCTTCCAAAAACCTCAGAAAAGTCACCATCATTTCTGCCCTGCGCCTTGTGGCTACTGCCCCAGCTTCACATCAACATCTTCAGGGGCGAGCCAGTGCACCAAAGATTTTGTTCCTCAACTCCAAACATGGCTCTAACATCAGCCAGTGCTTTAAAGACAGAGCTAACATCTTCTGTGTCTTCAAATGTATCCGATTCCTCTGCCCCACCCTGCCGTCACCATCTGCAGGGGCAATACCATACCATCGTGCTGTATCCTGTTGCACCCGCCTTTTCCATCGTGGAACTGCCCAGCGTACCATCTACAGGGCCAAACCATCGCTCCAACATCAGCCAAGATCTCTCCAAGTTGCCTCCAAATCTCCTCCATCATAACAGCTGCTACAGCCCCGGCCTACCACCAACATCTGCAGGGGCAAGCAGCCATTTTGATCCTCCTCGCCTCTCCACCGAAAGCCTTTGCCCAGTCAGTGCCCCAGCCTACCATCATCACCGACAGGGGCATTCACAACCCTCCATAACAAACACGGCTCCAACATCAGCCATCAAACTTCCTCTGCCATCGTCTATCATCGCTCTGCTCTCCAACTCTAATGCCTTGTCGACATCTAAGAATCTTTCACCTCACCCATCTTCAAGTGTCCCTTTTGCCCAAAAAGGTACCAATTAGTGACATAGTTTTTGATTTGATACGTCTGTCATTATTCTGCCTTTTTGAACATAAAGTAATGCATTTTCTTTTTCACTCTACAGTTTACAACCACTCCACTCATGACCGTCCAACCATCCACCAGCCCAAAAATATACACCCTTCAAAACAACTGCTACAGCCCCAGCCTACCATCACCATCTGCAGGGGCAATGCCATACCATCGTGCTGTATCCTGTTGCACCCGCCTTTTCCATCGTGGAACTGCCCAGCGTACCATCTACAGTGCCAAACCATCGCTCCAACATCAGCCAAGATCTCTCCAAGTTGCCTCCAAATCTCCTCCATCATAACAGCTGCTACAGCCCCGGCCTACCACCAACATCTGCAGGGGCAAGCAGCCATTTTGATCCTCCTCGCCTCTCCACCGAAAGCCTTTGCCCAGTCAGTGCCCCAGCCTACCATCACCACCGACAGGGGCATTCACAACCCTCCATAACAAACACGGCTCCAACATCAGCCATCAAACTTCCTCTGCCATCATCGCTCCGCTCTCCAACTCTAATGCCTTGTCGACATCTAAGAATCTTTCACCTCACCCATCTTCAAGTGTCCCTTTTGCCCAAAAAGGTACCAATTAGTGACATAGTTTTTGATTTGATACGTCTGTCATTATTCTGCCTTTTTGAACATAAAGTAATGCATTTTCTTTTTCACTCTACAGTTTACAACCACTCCACTCATGACCAGCCAACCATCCACCAGCCCAAAAATATACACCCTTCAAAACAACTGCTACAGCCCCAGCCTACCATCACCAACTGCAGGGGCAATGCCATACCATCGTGCTGTATCTTATTGCACCCGCCTTTTCCATCGTGGAACTGCCCAGCGTACCATCTACAGGGCCAAACCATCGCTCCAACATCAGCCAAGATCTCTCCAAGTTGCCTCCAAATCTCCTCCATCATAACAGCTGCTACAGCCCCGGCCTACCACCAACATCTGCAGGGGCAAGCAGCCATTTTGATCCTCCTTGCCTCTCCACCGAAAACCTTTGCCCAGTCAGTGCCCCAGCCTACCATCACCACCGACAGGGGCATTCACAACCCTCCATAACAAACACGGCTCCAACATCAGCCATCAAACTTCCTCTGCCATCATCGCTCCGCTCTCCAACTCTAACGCCTTGTCGACATCTAAGAATCTTTCACCTCACCCATCTTTAAGTGTCCCTTTTCCCCAAAAAGGTACCAATTAGTGACATAGTTTTTGATTTGATACGTCTGTCATTATTCTGCCTTTTTGAGCATAAAGTAATGCATTTTCTTTTTCACTCTACAGTTTACAACCACTCCACTCATGACCATCCAACCATCCACCAGCCCAAAAATATACACCCTTCAAAACAACTGCTACAGCCCCGGCCTACCACCAACATCTGCAGGGGCAAGCAGCCATTTTGATCCTCCTCGCCTCTCCACCGAAAGCCTTTGTCCAGTCAGTGCCCCAGCCTACCATCACCACCGACAGGGGCATTCACAACCCTCCATAACAAACACGGCTCCAACATCAGCCATCAAACTTCCTCTGCCATCGCCTATCATCGCTCCGCTCTCCAACTCTAATGCCTTGTCGACATCTAAGAATCTTTCACCTCACCCATCATCAAGTGTCCCTTTTCCCCAAAAAGGTACCAATTAGTGACATAGTTTTTGATTTGATACGTCTGTCATTATTCTGCCTTTTTGAACATAAAGTAATGCATTTTCTTTTTCACTCTACAGTTTACAACTACTCCACTCATGACCGTCCAACCATCCACCAGCCCAAAAATATACACCCTTCAAAACAACTGCTACAGCCCCAGCCTACCATCACCATCTGCAGGGGCAATGCCATACCATCGTGCTGTATCTTATTGCACCCGCCTTTTCCATCGTGGAACTGCCCAGCGTACCATCTACAGGGCCAAACCATCGCTCCAACATCAGCCAAGATCTCTCCAAGTTGCCTCCAAATCTCCTCCATCATAACAGCTGCTACAGCCCCGGCCTACCACCAACATCTGCAGGGGCAAGCAGCCATTTTGATCCTCCTCGCCTCTCCACCGAAAACCTTTGCCCAGTCAGTGCCCCAGCCTACCATCACCACCGACAGGGGCATTCACAACCCTCCATAACAAACACGGCTCCAACATCAGCCATCAAACTTCCTCTGCCATCATCGCTCTGCTCTCCAACTCTAATGCCTTGTCGACATCTAAGAATCTTTCACCTCACCCATCTTCAAGTGTCCCTTTTCCCCAAAAAGGTACCAATTAGTGACATAGTTTTTGATTTGATACGTCTGTCATTATTCTGCCTTTTTGAGCATAAAGTAATGCATTTTCTTTTTCACTCTACAGTTTACAACCACTCCACTCATGACCATCCAACCATCCACCAGCCCAAAAATATACACCCTTCAAAACAACTGCTACAGCCCCAGCCTACCATCACCAACTGCAGGGGCAATGCCGTACCATCGTGCTGTATCTTATTGCACCCGCCTTTTCCATCGTGGAACTGCCCAGCGTACCATCTACAGGGCCAAACCATCGCTCCAACATCAGCCAAGATCTCTCCAAGTTGCCTCCAAATCTCCTCCATCATAACAGCTGCTACAGCCCCGGCCTACCACCAACATCTGCAGGGGCAAGCAGCCATTTTGATCCTCCTCGCCTCTCCACCGAAAGCCTTTGCCCAGTCAGTGCCCCAGCCTACCATCAACAACGACAGGGGCATTCACAACCCTCCATAACAAACACGGCTCCAACATCAGCCATCAAACTTCCTCTGCCATCATCGCTCTGCTCTCCAACTCCAACGCCTTGTCGACATCTAAGAATCTTTCACCTCACCCATCTTCAAGTGTCCCTTTTGCCCAAAAAGGTACCAATTAGTGACATAGTTTTTGATTTGATACGTCTGTCATTATTCTGCCTTTTTGAACATAAAGTAATGCATTTTCTTTTTCACTCTACAGTTTACAACCACTCCACTCATGACCATCCAACCATCCACCGGCCCAAAAATATACACCCTTCAAAACAACTGCTACAGCCCCAGCCTACCATCACCATCTGCAGGGGCAAACCACCCTCCATAACAAACCTCCAACATCAGCCAACAGACCTCCTCTCCTCCATCGTCTACCATCGTGCGTCTCTAACTCCAACCAGCCATGCATTTCCGCCACAACATAAAAGATGGTAATTAAAAAATCAAAGCAAAATCAAAGCTTTGTTGTTTTTGTTTTGTTGGTGTTTATGTAGTTTACTCATTTTGCAGATTCTAAGAGACATCTAAGAATCCTTCAGCTCACTCCCAGACCTAGACCCTCATCCAAAAAGGTACTAATTAGTGACAAAGTGTTGTTATTCTGCATTTTTTTAAACATAAAATTATGCATTTTCTTTTGCAATAAGGGTAATAAGATAATATTTTGTTTAATCATGTGTAGATTCATTTAACTTAAACTAAATTTTCCCAACTTGCAGCCGTACTTCATAACACCAGCCTCTAAACCTTTTTGGCCTCAGGAAAAATTGTTACAGCCCGGTGTACTGTAAGTATTTACAAATTCCATAGTATTTTGTTAATGTGAAATGTGCATGCAATTTCTACATTACAATTGAATCTTTTTGTTACAGGTAGAATGACCATATATATACATATATATCAGTGTCCTCAGTTGATCAAGGCTCAGTTGGTATTTGTCCACAATATGCTCTTGGTAAGTGAGTATTTGATTTACTTTCAAACATTAATTAACCCATTGATCATGTAAGTGTGCTTGCTTTGTAGATTTTTTTTCTTCATTTTTCCTCTTCTTCCCTCAGCAAGACTCTAGACACCAGAGTGTATTTGTGTCGAGCTCGACATGAATGTGATGCTTGATATAAAGAGCTTTTAGTGCCGTAAGGTAGAAAAGCACAATATATAGATGCAGAACATTCACTGTCAATGACCCTCATCCAAAAAGGTACCAATTAGTGACATAGTTTTTGATTTGATACGTCTGTCATTATTCTGCCTTTTTGAACATAAAGTAATGCATTTTCTTTTTCACTCTACAGTTTACAACCACACCACTCATGACCGTCCAACCATCCACCGGCCCAAAAATATACACCCTTCAAAACAACTGCTACAGCCCCAGCCTACCATCAGCAACTACAGGGGCAAACCACCCTCCATAACAAACCTCCAACATCAGCCAACAGACCTCCTCTCCTCCATCGTCTACCATCGTGCGTCTCTAACTCCAACCAGCCATGCATTTCCGCCACAACATAAAAGATGGTAATTAAAAAATCAAAGCAAAATCAAAGCTTTGTTGTTTTTGTTTTGTTTATGTAGTTTTCTCATTTTGCAGATTCTAAGAGACATCTAAGAATCCTTCAGCTCACTCCCAGACCTAGACCCTCATCCAAAAAGGTACTAATTAGTGACAAAGTTTTGTTATTCTGCATTTTTTTACATAAAGTCATGCATTTTCTTTTGCAATAAGGGTAATAAGATAATATTTTGTTTAATCATGTGTAGATTCATTTAACTTAAACTAACTTTTCCCAACTTGCAGCCGTACTTCATAACACCAGCCTCTAAACCTTTTTGGCCTCAGGAAAAATTGTTACAGCCCGGTGTACTGTAAGTATTTACAAATTCCATAGTATTTTGTTAATGTGAAATGTGCATGCAATTTCTACATTACAATTGAATCTTTTTGTTACAGGTAGAATGACCATATATACACATATATCAGTGTCCTCAGTTGATCAAGGCTCAGTTGGTATTTGTCCACCATATGCTCTTGGTGAGTGAGTATTTGATTTACTTTCAAACATTAATTAACCCATTGATCATGTAACTGTGCTTGCTTTGTAGATTTTTTTTGTATATATTTTTTCTTCATTTTTCCTCTTCTTCCCTCAGCAAGACTCTAGACACCAGAGTGTATTTGTGTCGAGCTCGACATGAATGTGATGCTTGATATAAAGAGCTTTTAGTGCCGTAAGGTAGAAAAGCACAATATATAGATGCAGAACATTCACTGTCAATGACCCTCATCCAAAAAGGTACTAATTAGTGACATAGTTTTTGATTTGATAGTTTTGTTATTCTGCATTTTCACATAAAGTAATGCATTTTCTTTTTCATTCTACAGTCAATGACAACTCCACTCTTGATCATCCATCACCCGCCCCAAAATACTGAGCCTTGAGTCCATTAAAGTTAATTGACACTGAAATGGTCTATTTTTAGTTTTTTTACTCACTTCATGATGCCCTACAATACACATATCTAGGCAAGACAGGTTTATTTGTAGACCACAATCCATAGATAAAATAATTCAAAGTGCTTTACAGAACAGGAAAAGTACTGAAATCACAATATCAACAAGTAAATCATTTTGTTATTAAAAAAAAAAAAAAAAAAAAAAAAAGAGGTTCTATAAAGTTGATTCAGTATATTTACAGCTAAACAGAAGATAGATTAGAACAGAGGATTCCCTCATATCTTTCGGAAGACTGCTCCCAATTGTAATTGCATAAACCTGAAACACTGGTTGTCCATGTTTGTCATGTCTTTGGACACCGGCAGGAGGTCGACCCCGGAGTTTTTTCTGTGCACTTTGGGGTTCAATAATGTAAAGAACCAACAGTGTATTTTTTCCATTGTTAAAAACTGTAGTTGTATTTTGTTTCATACCTTGACAATATTCACAAAGTAACAGTTAACTTCCTGTTTTGAGAGAACACTTTTATTTTGTAGAGCAACTTCCTTTGTGTACTTTATTTTACCCCAGCATTAGCTTTACGTAGAAAAAGACGGTAAAAAGGCAACGGCAGAAAAGTTAAGACGGAGCTAAATTAACGTGTTGTTTGTATTAGCTGCTCCTCTGAAGAGGCACAAGGTATGTTTTTAAGTTGCAAATAAGCACAGTAGTAATGTTTGAGTTTTTAAAGCGAAGTTATATTGATTTTGTAAAAGACGTTAATTGATGTATAATTAGAAAACTAACGTTTTTGCTAAGGTGTAAGAGCATGGATTTTATCATTTACACGATGTATTTTTTGTGTTTCCCCAGCTCTTACGGTGTAATTGATTTATTCCCATTAAATCAGAAAAAGCATCAGTAAAGCGTCAACCTTCATTGGGGGGGGGGAGGGGGGGGGGGGGATGCTACAAATAATATCAGTGGAAAATATAAAAATATATCAGTTCAGGGTCGGGTTTAAGTGGAATCAGAAGCTTAAGTCACCCTTAACATAATTAATTAGGCATAACTGGGCTACTCGTTGTGTTCTTTATATTATAGACATTGCATAATATATTTAGTGCAATATGGTGAATTTTATGATATTGTTCAATCATTTGGATGAATAAAAACCCATCCCACTGACCGCAATTAATGCACTTCTAGTGATGACAAGTGTTATTAACAGCGCTGCCTTTTGCCACGTTTACCACCGGTAAAGTCAACATCAATAAACATCAAGCTTCTTTGACTGAAAATAAGAACAAATAAGTTATTAATATTTTAGTTGGACCAATTAAACGGCTAAAACTATGAGTGATGAGAATATGTTGAGTGTCGTAACGTCATAAATACGTCTATGAGGCTCGCGCATTTCGTTGTCATGGAATCGCATTTATTAAACATTTCACAGTCTTCGCTGAGAAACAAGTCACTTTTTTGTCTTCGCTGATAGTTTACCTGAAAGCTACAAAAGCATCGCATCCCGTGGGGATTTTGCAGCATTTGTCAACTGTCCTTGTCCCAGTGTTGAGTTTAAGAGCTTTGAGCATGGAGCACGTAAGATTTAACAGCGCCCTCTACTGCGCACTTTTACCATTGACATTTAACGGTGGCGTCGTGTTAGGTCTGTTACTGTACTGTTTCAATAAATATAAGTTCATAAGTTGTTTTCTTAGTTGTTTTTAAGCTCAGGTAACATTAGACAAGTGTCGAAATTTGGTTAAATGCAGCGCCTATTTGACCCGCGCAACGAGGGCCACTTTGCACAAACTGGAAAACGTGTCATGTGTTTGAAGCCTGACTTACTAAAGTTAAATAAACCTAGCTATAACTAGCTCACCTTCTTTTAAATCCAATTATATGGCCTAATACTACAGTGCTATATTGTAATCCTTGAGGAGGTAGCGAGGCATTTTGTTTAATTTGGCCTTCGCTGCTCCAATTACATTAAATGTTCAAAGTAACTAAAGATACCAAAGGCTAAAGTTACTTCAGAAGTTTGATCAAGAACTACAATCAAGGTTTTATGCATTTAGTACTTAATTCAACATAACATAGCACTAATAGTAGTAGCCACTGGTTGATAGTGTAAATAATAATTACATATATACAGTCCTACTTTATAGATGGGGCTTGTCCTGGTGAAGTGAATTATTTAGACCAAGTTCAGTCCTAATTAAGTGTATAATACAATTTTTCTTCAATTGTAGTCCAAAATGAGTCAAGGTGGTAGTTGAGGATGTACCTACTTTATGTGAAAGGTTTTAGAGTAAATGAATTGCTCTTGTCTGTTTTCTAGGTTATGTTGCCTGGTCACTTGTTTGACCACTCCTACAGCCTCTGCTGCGGGGAGCCCCCAGGTCTGACTGAACAGGTATGTGACAATCACATGAGAGGAAGATAAATGGACTGTGCAATGATTACAAAACCTCTGCACTTGACTAAATCTAAACTAACTCACCTCTGTGCCCCATAGGCCCCGAGCAACGCTCCCACTGCTGAGCTGCCTCAAGTCCCGGATTTGGCCCCCTCTGGACGTGTCTCCAGGAGGACGCTGGCTTTGAAGCGCAAAGCTAAAGCGGTAAGATGGCAGTTCAAGGCTACAAGGTTATCTTACCAAGCCACAACAAGGACATTGTTTAGAAAAGTACAAGAGTAATATATCTCTGTGGAAGTAAATGCTAGAAAAATAAATGGAGATGGTGACTACTCCTGCTGCTCCTCCTGAACAGGTCCAGGTCCCCACCTCTGAGTCCTCCGTCCCAGTCTATGCCTGTCCCAGCCCTACCCCGCCCTCCTCCAGTCCCCCTGCTCCTGGTAGTCCTCTGCTTATCCACGGCCTAACTGTCGAGGAGTATCAGGGCGTCTACCACTCTGTGGTCGACCCCATGTTGACGTATGTGTTTTGTGTTACTGATCCTGAGTGTTAGTCTGGCTCAGATCTGCTGTAATTGGTCTTTGGTTGACTCTGCTTTAAACATGTGTTTGATTCTTGGCGCTGGTTGTCTGCAGGTTCCCCAGTGGTCGTCCCCGTCCCTATAGTCTGGAGCTGGGCCGCAAGATTAAGCAGCGCCTCTGGGAAAAGCTGAACCGACCCCTCATCACAGAGCTGGAGACTGCTGGTGGTCTCCTTCAGTATATGGAGTCCATCAGCACAGGGCCCTATCCGCCTCTCATTAATGTTGACGTCTCTAAGGAGCCGCCTCCCCCTAAACCATCTGTGCCTTTTGTCTTTCAGACGCAGCCCACTGTCTCTGCTGAAGCTCATCCCACTCAGCCTCAGCATGACCCTTTGAGAGAACAGGTAAAGACAAGCAAATGCAGAACAAGTGTATTATGAAGAATACTTTATTAGTCAAGTGATTTTCTCTAATCCCCATGTTCCTTCTCTGGTGCAGGCTGCGGTCTGTGCGGAGCCTGCCTCTCAGCGGTCACTCGGACGGGGGATAAAGAGGACTCGTGGTGGGGAGCTCCCAGTCCAGGTAAGAACAGAGAAGTTTATTAGAACTACTATTACAGTTTCGATTTCTGCATTCCTAAAAATATAATTACATTGGCTCCCTTTCATTGACCTGTGAAATCTAGAGCACTGTCCCTGAAGAGGAGGAGCCCCGCAGTAAGAGGCTTCGTCACCCCGAGCCAGAGCACCCCGAGGAGCCCGTGTCCTCCAGACGTATTGTGCTGAAGTTTACTCGACAGGGCACCCACGGCAGAACACCAGTGTACACTGTGGAGGATGTGTCCGAGCAGGTAGAGAGTTGTTCTCACTGCACACAGACATCCAAAGGTCTATTTATTCATCTCTTTGGATCCCACATGTAATTAGCAATTTAAGTTAGCAATTAATTCATTGCTTTTAATCTTCATTTAAAGTTTAGATCTGTGTTTCTCATCTAAAGCCCAACATTAGTACTTATTTAGTTCTGGGTTAGCCCTAGTTTCACCAGGTTCATCAGCTGGTACATTTTTAAGGGTCTCATTTATTAAGCCTTTGCACGTATGTTGGAGAGACAGGTGCAAACTTTTAGCACTGCTCAATACGGCATTTGATTGTGATTTTGAATGTGTTAAAAACATAAAACAATGCATGGGTCTGATGTGACAGGTGCGCGTCTCCTTATCGCCATGATTCGTCATAACGCATCAAAGTCTAAAGCGAAAATAATTTCTCCCCAGTTCACCAGCGCTGGTTAACCTGCTGCATCAGATTCTCCTTGATCCAAAAGCAGTGTGTCATTACAACTTTTTACGTGTATTCGATACGTTTACATTCACTGAACTCTCAACCCTCATGGAAATAATTTGCACTTTTGCCAATAGCAAATCAGGAGCAACACGCCACAAACAGCACCTTTTTTCAGTTTGTACTCGCAACTTAGATCCTCAATTGATAAATGAGGCCCAAAGTGTGTCTTCCGTGTAAGAATGTAGATGGTAGACTTACTTAATCTGTTTATTTTGGCCATAGGTGTCACCCTCCAGCCTCCAGACTTCAGCCCATGTTCCGGACTTCCGCCTGGCCCAGGGTTTGGCTCCTAAGACCCGCCGCCGACTCCAATGAACCCACCTCTCCCCATTCCACATCCAGTGGGACTTAAGTCAAGTCCCACTGAACACGTGCCTTTGCACTTGTGCCTTTGCACTTTTTATTATTACATTTTAGTGTGGTGTTAACATTTTAGAATTTAGTGTGTTAAGTTTTATTTGTAGATTATAGTGTTTTTGTGTGTGATTTTAACTTTTATTGTATTTTATTATTGTATTGAGTCTTTATTGTCTGTGTGTTTGCAGCTTTCAACATCAAGCTGTGCTTCCACAAAACCAGCCATCATCCAGAAAAGCTTCCAAAAACCTCAGAAAAGTCACCATCATTTCTGCCCTGCGCCTTGTGGCTACTGCCCCAGCTTCACATCAACATCTTCAGGGGCGAGCCAGTGCACCAAAGATTTTGTTCCTCAACTCCAAACATGGCTCTAACATCAGCCAGTGCTTTAAAGACAGAGCTAACATCTTCTGTGTCTTCAAATGTATCCGATTCCTCTGCCCCACCCTGCCGTCACCATCTGCAGGGGCAATACCATACCATCGTGCTGTATCCTGTTGCACCCGCCTTTTCCATCGTGGAACTGCCCAGCGTACCATCTACAGGGCCAAACCATCGCTCCAACATCAGCCAAGATCTCTCCAAGTTGCCTCCAAATCTCCTCCATCATAACAGCTGCTACAGCCCCGGCCTACCACCAACATCTGCAGGGGCAAGCAGCCATTTTGATCCTCCTCGCCTCTCCACCGAAAGCCTTTGCCCAGTCAGTGCCCCAGCCTACCATCATCACCGACAGGGGCATTCACAACCCTCCATAACAAACACGGCTCCAACATCAGCCATCAAACTTCCTCTGCCATCGTCTATCATCGCTCTGCTCTCCAACTCTAATGCCTTGTCGACATCTAAGAATCTTTCACCTCACCCATCTTCAAGTGTCCCTTTTGCCCAAAAAGGTACCAATTAGTGACATAGTTTTTGATTTGATACGTCTGTCATTATTCTGCCTTTTTGAACATAAAGTAATGCATTTTCTTTTTCACTCTACAGTTTACAACCACTCCACTCATGACCAGCCAACCATCCACCAGCCCAAAAATATACACCCTTCAAAACAACTGCTACAGCCCCAGCCTACCATCACCAACTGCAGGGGCAATGCCATACCATCGTGCTGTATCTTATTGCACCCGCCTTTTCCATCGTGGAACTGCCCAGCATACCATCTACAGGGCCAAACCATCGCTCCAACATCAGCCAAGATCTCTCCAAGTTGCCTCCAAATCTCCTCCATCATAACAGCTGCTACAGCCCCGGCCTACCACCAACATCTGCAGGGGCAAGCAGCCATTTTGATCCTCCTTGCCTCTCCACCGAAAACCTTTGCCCAGTCAGTGCCCCAGCCTACCATCACCACCGACAGGGGCATTCACAACCCTCCATAACAAACACGGCTCCAACATCAGCCATCAAACTTCCTCTGCCATCATCGCTCCGCTCTCCAACTCTAATGCCTTGTCGACATCTAAGAATCTTTCACCTCACCCATCTTCAAGTGTCCCTTTTGCCCAAAAAGGTACCAATTAGTGACATAGTTTTTGATTTGATACGTCTGTCATTATTCTGCCTTTTTGAACATAAAGTAATGCATTTTCTTTTTCACTCTACAGTTTACAACCACTCCACTCATGACCATCCAACCATCCACCAGCCCAAAAATATACACCCTTCAAAACAACTGCTACAGCCCCAGCCTACCATCACCATCTGCAGGGGCAATGCCATACCATCGTGCTGTATCCTGTTGCACCCGCCTTTTCCATCGTGGAACTGCCCAGCGTACCATCTACAGTGCCAAACCATCGCTCCAACATCAGCCAAGATCTCTCCAAGTTGCCTCCAAATCTCCTCCATCATAACAGCTGCTACAGCCCCGGCCTACCACCAACATCTGCAGGGGCAAGCAGCCATTTTGATCCTCCTCGCCTCTCCACCGAAAGCCTTTGCCCAGTCAGTGCCCCAGCCTACCATCACCACCGACAGGGGCATTCACAACCCTCCATAACAAACACGGCTCCAACATCAGCCATCAAACTTCCTCTGCCATCGCCTATCATCGCTCCGCTCTCCAACTCTAATGCCTTGTCGACATCTAAGAATCTTTCACCTCACCCATCATCAAGTGTCCCTTTTCCCCAAAAAGGTACCAATTAGTGACATAGTTTTTGATTTGATACGTCTGTCATTATTCTGCCTTTTTGAACATAAAGTAATGCATTTTCTTTTTCACTCTACAGTTTACAACCACTCCACTCATGACCAGCCAACCATCCACCAGCCCAAAAATATACACCCTTCAAAACAACTGCTACAGCCCCAGCCTACCATCACCATCTGCAGGGGCAATGCCATACCATCGTGCTGTATCTTATTGCACCCGCCTTTCCATCGTGGAACTGCCCAGCGTACCATCTACAGGGCCAAACCATCGCTCCAACATCAGCCAAGATCTCTCCAAGTTGCCTCCAAATCTCCTCCATCATAACAGCTGCTACAGCCCCGGCCTACCACCAACATCTGCAGGGGCAAGCAGCCATTTTGATCCTCCTCGCCTCTCCACCGAAAACCTTTGCCCAGTCAGTGCCCCAGCCTACCATCACCACCGACAGGGGCATTCACAACCCTCCATAACAAACACGGCTCCAACATCAGCCATCAAACTTCCTCTGCCATCATCGCTCTGCTCTCCAACTCTAATGCCTTGTCGACATCTAAGAATCTTTCACCTCACCCATCTTCAAGTGTCCCTTTTGCCCAAAATGGTACCAATTAGTGACATAGTTTTTGATTTGATACGCCTGTCTGTCATTATTCTGCCTTTTGAACATAAAGTAATGCATTTTCTTTTTCACTCTACAGTTTACAACTACTCCACTCATGACCGTCCAACCATCCACCAGCCCAAAAATATACATTCAAAACAACTGCTACAGCCCCAGCCTACCATCACCATCTGCACAATGCCATACCATCGTGTATCTATTGCACCCGCTTTTCCATCAACTGCCCACCCATCTACACCAAACCATCCAACATCAGCCAAGATCCCAAGTTGCGAATCTCCTCCATCATAACAGCTGCTACAGCCCCGGCCTACCACCAACATCTGCAGGGGCAAGCAGCCATTTTGATCCTCCTCGCCTCTCCACCGAAAGCCTTTGTCCAGTCAGTGCCCCAGCCTACCATCACCACCGACAGGGGCATTCACAACCCTCCATAACAAACACGGCTCCAACATCAGCCATCAAACTTCCTCTGCCATCATCGCTCCGCTCTCCAACTCTAATGCCTTGTCGACATCTAAGAATCTTTCACCTCACCCATCATCAAGTGTCCCTTTTCCCCAAAAAAGGTACCAATTAGTGACATAGTTTTTGATTTGATACGTCTGTCATTATTCTGCCTTTTTGAGCATAAAGTAATGCATTTTCTTTTTCACTCTACAGTTTACAACCACTCCACTCATGACCATCCAACCATCCACCAGCCCAAAAATATACACCCTTCAAAACAACTGCTACAGCCCCAGCCTACCATCACCAACTGCAGGGGCAATGCCATACCATCGTGCTGTATCTTATTGCACCCGCCTTTTCCATCGTGGAACTGCCCAGCGTACCATCTACAGGGCCAAACCATCGCTCCAACATCAGCCAAGATCTCTCCAAGTTGCCTCCAAATCTCCTCCATCATAACAGCTGCTACAGCCCCGGCCTACCACCAACATCTGCAGGGGCAAGCAGCCATTTTGATCCTCCTCGCCTCTCCACCGAAAGCCTTTGCCCAGTCAGTGCCCCAGCCTACCATCAACAACGACAGGGGCATTCACAACCCTCCATAACAAACACGGCTCCAACATCAGCCATCAAACTTCCTCTGCCATCATCGCTCTGCTCTCCAACTCCAACGCCTTGTCGACATCTAAGAATCTTTCACCTCACCCATCTTCAAGTGTCCCTTTTGCCCAAAAAGGTACCAATTAGTGACATAGTTTTTGATTTGATACGTCTGTCATTATTCTGCCTTTTTGAACATAAAGTAATGCATTTTCTTTTTCACTCTACAGTTTACAACCACTCCACTCATGACCATCCAACCATCCACCAGCCCAAAAATATACACCCTTCAAAACAACTGCTACAGCCCCAGCCTACCATCACCATCTGCAGGGGCAAACCACCCTCCATAACAAACCTCCAACATCAGCCAACAGACCTCCTCTCCTCCATCGTCTACCATCGTGCGTCTCTAACTCCAACCAGCCATGCATTTCCGCCACAACATAAAAGATGGTAATTAAAAAATCAAAGCAAAATCAAAGCTTTGTTGTTTTTGTTTTGTTGGTGTTTATGTAGTTTACTCATTTTGCAGATTCTAAGAGACATCTAAGAATCCTTCAGCTCACTCCCAGACCTAGACCCTCATCCAAAAAGGTACTAATTAGTGACAAAGTGTTGTTATTCTGCATTTTTTTAAACATAAAATTATGCATTTTCTTTTGCAATAAGGGTAATAAGATAATATTTTTAATTATGTGTAAATTCATTTAACTTAAACTAAATTTTCCCAACTTGCAGCCGTACTTCATAACACCAGCCTCTAAACCTTTTTGGCCTCAGGAAAAATTGTTACAGCCCGGTGTACTGTAAGTATTTACAAATTCCATAGTATTTTGTTAATGTGAAATGTGCATGCAATTTCTACATTACAATTGAATCTTTTTGTTACAGGTAGAATGACCATATATATACACATATATCAGTGTCCTCAGTTGATCAAGGCTCAGTTGGTATTTGTCCACAATATGCTCTTGGTAAGTGAGTATTTGATTTACTTTCAAACATTAATTAACCCATTGATCATGTAAGTGTGCTTGCTTTGTAGATTTTTTTTGTAGATATTTTGTCTTCATTTTTCCTCTTCTTCCCTCAGCAAGACTCTAGACACCAGAGTGTATTTGTGTCGAGCTCGACATGAATGTGATGCTTGATATAAAGAGCTTTTAGTGCCGTAAGGTAGAAAAGCACAATATATAGATGCAGAACATTCACTGTCAATGACCCTCATCCAAAAAGGTACCAATTAGTGACATAGTTTTTGATTTGATACGTCTGTCATTATTCTGCCTTTTTGAACATAAAGTAATGCATTTTCTTTTTCACTCTACAGTTTACAACCACACCACTCATGACCGTCCAACCATCCACCGGCCCAAAAATATACACCCTTCAAAACAACTGCTACAGCCCCAGCCTACCATCACCATCTGCAGGGGCAAACCACCCTCCATAACAAACCTCCAACATCAGCCAACAGACCTCCTCTCCTCCATCGTCTACCATCGTGCGTCTCTAACTCCAACCAGCCATGCATTTCCGCCACAACATAAAAGATGGTAATTAAAAAATCAAAGCAAAATCAAAGCTTTGTTGTTTTTGTTTTGTTTATGTAGTTTTCTCATTTTGCAGATTCTAAGAGACATCTAAGAATCCTTCAGCTCACTCCCAGACCTAGACCCTCATCCAAAAAGGTACTAATTAGTGACAAAGTTTTGTTATTCTGCATTTTTTTACATAAAGTCATGCATTTTCTTTTGCAATAAGGGTAATAAGATAATATTTTGTTTAATCATGTGTAGATTCATTTAACTTAAACTAACTTTTCCCAACTTGCAGCCGTACTTCATAACACCAGCCTCTAAACCTTTTTGGCCTCAGGAAAAATTGTTACAGCCCGGTGTACTGTAAGTATTTACAAATTCCATAGTATTTTGTTAATTTGAAATGTGCATGCAATTTCTACATTACAATTGAATCTTTTTGTTACAGGTAGAATGACCATATATACACATATATCAGTGTCCTCAGTTGATCAAGGCTCAGTTGGTATTTGTCCACCATATGCTCTTGGTGAGTGAGTATTTGATTTACTTTCAAACATTAATTAACCCATTGATCATGTAACTGTGCTTGCTTTGTAGATTTTTTTTGTATATATTTTTTCTTCATTTTTCCTCTTCTTCCCTCAGCAAGACTCTAGACACCAGAGTGTATTTGTGTCGAGCTCGACATGAATGTGATGCTTGATATAAAGAGCTTTTAGTGCCGTAAGGTAGAAAAGCACAATATATAGATGCAGAACATTCACTGTCAATGACCCTCATCCAAAAAGGTACTAATTAGTGACATAGTTTTTGATTTGATAGTTTTGTTATTCTGCATTTTGCACATAAAGTAATGCATTTTCTTTTTCATTCTACAGTCAATGACAACTCCACTCTTGATCATCCATCACCCGCCCCAAAATACTGAGCCTTGAGTCCATTAAAGTTAATTGACACTGAAATGGTCTATTTTTAGTTTTTTTACTCACTTCATGATGCCCTACAATACACATATCTAGGCAAGACAGGTTTATTTGTAGACCACAATCCATAGATAAAATAATTCAAAGTGCTTTACAGAACAGGAAAAGTACTGAAATCACAATATCATCAAGTAAATCATTTTCTTATAAAAAAAAAAAAATAAAAAAAAGAGGTGCTATAAAGATGATTCAGTATATTTACAGCTAAACAGAAGATAGATTAGAACAGAGGATTCCCTCATATCTTTCGGAAGACTGCTCCCAATTGTAATTGCATAAACCTGAAACGCTGGTTGTCCATGTTTGTCATGTCTTTGGACACCGGCAGGAGGTCGACCCCGGAGTTTTTTCTGTGCACTTTGGGGTTCAATAATATCAGTGGAAAATATAAAAATATATCAGTTCAGGGTCGGGTTTAAGTGGAATCAGAAGCTTAAGTCACCCTTAACATAATTAATTAGGCATAACTGGGCTACTCGTTGTGCTCTTTATATTGTAGACATTGGTGAATTTTATGATATTGTTCAATCATTTGGATGAATAAAAACCCATCCCACTGACCGCAATTAATGCGGTCAATTAAAGCTGGCCTCTCGCCAGCTTGTGGCGCTCGGGCCTAATAATAAATAGAAATAATTAAAAAAATAAACAAAAGTTATGTTGTAAACTTTCCAATAAGGATTTAAGGTAATATTTCTGCAAATTTGTAATTAATTTTACAGACTATTCACGTTTGTCTGACAATTAAACCTAAATTAAACGTTTAAAGACATATTTTAACACATTTTTGGGGGGATTGACTTGACTAAAATATTGAGATATTTTCGTCAATATTGCCCAGCTCTACATGTAGTATTTATTACTAAAACAGTTTTGTTACTATCTCAGTTGACCAATATGGCAGAGTGTAATCTGCTCTAGTTTCTTTAGGCATTTGCATCATTATTCAGGCACTTCTCAGTCACACCTGTCTTGTTTTCATGTTTGAAATAAATTAATGATCATCAAAACAAAAAATTAACAACGTAGAATTTTCAAAAAAAGATCCAACTTTACTCCCATTCACCCCTCTCTGTTTGATCTGTCACATCATGGTCTTTGTGCATTTAACACACTGACCCATGTCAGCCACACGAGGGCGCTGCAGTCCGCTTGTCGTTGACTGTCAAAGCGCATGTGACAAGAGTTTATGTTTATTAATGACTGACTTTGTTTGGTGGATAGAGCCTGTGGCAAATGTTCATCATAGCTGTACATCAGTAAAGAGGAAGCTGATGAAAATAAAAACTAATAATATAAATTAAAATACTGCCCACATCAAACCAGGGCGTACAGTCATAGTTGCACCAAATGTGGGGGACAATAAAATCATAAATTATGTTCACTACATTTTAGTGAAATGTACTTGCACTTTCGGCTTGTAGCCCTTTATGTATAATCTGTATTGTGCACTATTGAAGACTGTACCATGTATTTATGAATGGACTCCATGTTTGTTTTAACTGGTTTGTGTTTTTAAATTCTGTGACGCTGCTCTAATCACATGCTCCTGCAGGATAAATAAAGGCGTCTGTGTCTGAATATCGGTCACAAGAGGGCGCTGCTGCAGTCTGTTCAGTTTGTCTATTCTGCTCCAGTCAAAAGTCACAATTACGTAATATATAGGCCACTTTTGTGCAGAGCTCATTTATCCAAGTGTGATTATATTCAATGGACTGGGGCTATATTTAGGCTGCAGAAATTATTTGAGCAAGTGAATAAAGTAAATAAAATAATCATCATCATTGTAAAAAATGCTAATAATACCAAAACACCATTCAGCAAATATATCTTTAATCTGTTTCTGTTTTCACCTTCCCTCTCCAACCACTGCTCGGAACGTAATACATGAGCGGGGAGAAAAAGACTTTAAATCTCATAAAGGCTGTACATGCGGTTATGTTGTCTAGCAATTGTCCAGAAATAAAAACATGCAAATAAAAATCCGGTGCCTGCTACAGTTCCCCTGTTCCCTTCATGAAGTCACATTTCTAAGTCGTTTTAGATCAACATTGCACTAGTGCTCTTGCCCCACAACAGGGAGGTCCTGGGTTCAACTCCTGGGAGGCGCAGGGCCTTTCTTTGTGGAGTTTGCATGTTCTCCCTGTGCCTGTGTAGGTTTCCTGCAGGTGCTCTGGTTTGCCCTACCACTAAGTACCTGGTAAAAAGCAAAATATGTCTCTTTTAATGCTGTAATTTCAGTAGTAGTTAGTTATAACGCGCCTGAAGACGTGATGCTCTGTCCAAGGTGCTAAAGTTTTGGCTTCATTCCTTCCTTCATTCTCCCATCATTTATGTTAAACAAAAAGCTTCAAAACGTTCTCATCTGAGTTTGATTTAATTAAGTTCTAAACAAATAAATGATGTGTCCAAACAATGACAATGACAAAGAATGACATTAATTCTGTGAGTATGCAGTTCAATTCACTGTAACTTGTATCCACTCGTCTCATGCTAAAGCATTCTGTGAGCCAAACATAAACACCATATTTTCCACATTTTAATCTGGTCCTCCACAGCGCTTTGGAACGATTCTGTTTAAGGCATGTGAATCTCCATGTCACTCAAACATAGCTAATGTTTTCTTAATAAATACAATCAAAGGTTCAAACTTGAATTTTACATTTACAATCATAAGCCCAGTCTCTGCCATTCCAATGTTGTCGCTGTGAGATGTTCCTATAGCAAAACAGGAAACTACTTCCAATTTATTGTTGGCTTTTTCTGCATTTATTTCACTTCTCTGCAAAGTCTCTACACTGTATTTTATCCTCTCTTTATGAAATGCATTCGGTTTGGATAACGTTAGATACATTATGCGCTGGAAATATCACATTTTGTGTCTTTAGTCTTTGCTATAAGCATGTGGGCCATCACTGGAAATACGACGGTCACCAAAAGATCAAGTCAATGTTTGGTGAGAAATGATTATTTGCTTATCAGCTTTTTGCATCTTTTTGAGTCTGAGTTCTCGTTTATTCGATCATCTTGCGCTAAAGCGTTTCAGGAGCCACTTTGGATCACTTAAACTGTCCAGTAAGACACTTTCAGAACACACCAATCCGCTACAAGGCAAACCAGTGGCTTCTTGATGAGAGCTGATTGTCTGTCCTTTGGTGGTCAACCCTTCTTCACTTCTCCCTGAGCTGTTCCAAAGCTGTGCTAATGGCCAAAAATCCATGCATGTGAATACTAACGATGTGCTAAAGGCTTTGTAACTGCTAGGAACAAGATAGCTAGATTTATATTTTCTCCTTTCATGGCTTTTAACAGCTTTAATGCAAGCATCTGGACAGAATAACATTTACTTGTTTTTATCACTGCAAAAATTCAGTAGCGATTTAGGAAAAATAGGTAATTATGATATTTCTGACCAGACCGATTGTGATTAGATAGGATTCTTTTCAAATTAACATTTTAAACACTATTTTATCATGTTTAGTTGCGTCTTTGTTGTTTTTAGTCGCGTTTTTCTTGCTTTTGAACACATTTTTGTGTGTTTGTACAAATCCAAATTACAGTGTTAACAGTTTTTATTCAAATCAAAGCAAGGCATTTTGTCGACACTTCAAAGATTGAAGCCTTTGCGATTTGCTAATTGCATCCATTAAAATTGTGATTTTGTGTGGATTTGGTTTAATTGTGTAGCCCTGGTCTTTAAGTCATCTGCTCAGAGGCTTCAGAGGCTTTAGAGGCTAAACAACAGAAGAAAAAGTGTGTTTGAACAGACAGCTGCATTAAAGAGACAGTGAATCACGATACGACGATTTCACAAAAATAATGTCACAGGGACGAGCTCACGATTCGATTTTCACCACCACATCGCCCAGCGCTAGCTTGAAATGATATCAAAAACACCTTTAAACAAGTCAACTAATCAAGGTCCATGCAGAAAATACATCTTGACTATTCAAAGTTGTTGAAATTAAGATTAATGTCCTGAATTTTGTTGTCTTTTATAGAATCCAGCTAAAAATCACACTTCAAATCCCAGAATCACATGAACCTTAAATTGCTTTTGACTCAAATTCACAACTCAAATTCCACGTTATGTTTTGTTTACATCCAGAGCCATCATCTCTAATCGCCAACGTCAAACTTGTATTGATTCCAATTCTGTCAAACCCATCACACCGAAGAGACAAATCTCCTTACAGAACGCACCCGCCCACGCGCATTTCCAGCCCAACAAAGACGCTCCCAAAGTCCTCCGTATCGCACATCCTGACGTATCTTATTATGAGCGCTGATATTTTGGGGGAAATCCTGGCCTGGAGGAGTCCCGGGGCGGTTGGGCAGAGAAGGTGGCCGGTGGGAGGGATATCTGTCACACCATTTCACCGCGTATAGATTTATTATTGATCGGGCTTATTGAGCGCTTTCCCCGCAGAGGTGGAGGTCAAAGGGCAGCTGACAGGACCCCCATCGGGACCTGAGCCCGGAACAGCCAAATGCAACGTGTGCGCTCCCAAAAATGTGTTTAATATCTGCGAGCGCATCGTTGTTGGGATTTATTGTTATTTGGAGTCACTGTTGGGCTGATAATGTTTTTTTTTTTTTTTTTAACTTGAATGATGTGGATTTTAAGGCGAGACGCTGCAGGTGAATAGGAAAAAATCTTAAATCTAGAGATAACCATTCGAAACTTCTTTTGTACTTCGCTGACATTAATGTAAGAAAAAAATACATTACAAGATTTTCCTCGTGTTTTGTTTTCATATGTAATTAAGGCATTATAGATGTAAAATTGGCCAAAATTGCACATATTTGGAACATATACATCTGATAAATTGATAGAACTTGAACCTGTTTGATTTTGTTGACATAAGACATACAAAAAATAATAGGTGGATTTTGGATATTTTATTTATTATTTGAGTAAACTAGAGTAAAACATTTTGATTTTACCTAATTATTTGCCGTGAAAACTTTAATAAATCAGGCTTAGAATTCTTCTCTACGTTTCGTTAAGATCTTGTTGAGTCCAGATGGTACAGTTTGGTGTGGGGTTTACTTTAAGGCTGATCTTTATGTCACTGTGGGAGAAAAATGAATTTAGAAAAAACAGTATTTGAAGCTACAATGTACAATGAGAAATGTACGTAATTCTTTTTTTGTGTCCAGGAAAGCTTTTATGCAAACTGACCAAAATTAAGTTTCATAGACCAGCCCCTTAGATTGAAAATGACTTTTGGATGCCAGTCAAAACATCTTTTTTTAACACATTGTCCATACCTTTGGCTGACCAAAAAAAAATCAAAAATTCAATTTGAAAAATGCCCTGTTTATATTTTTCTTGGACCGAAACAACAATTTGGAAAGAAATAAAGATATAAATATAATAACGGAAGTAGATGTTCGCTTTACATCAGGGTAAAACTGCTTCACACTCACATTCATGCATCTTTGTATGTAGACAGAGAAGGAAAGGCGGGTCTAGTGTCTTGCCCAAGGACACAACAAAGGTAAAGGAAACAGAGATTTGAATCATAGACATAAAATTCTCTATCCGGTGCTCTGGAGTTACGTGAAATCAAACGGTTCTTGCTATAGACATTGAAGACAAAATTACAGAATAAAGTCATTTTTGATAACATGATTTAGAGTGAATAATTCCTTATAAAGTGTCTGCTTGACAAAAACCTGTTTTTTACTGTGATGTTATTGTGAGAATTGTTCATATCAGTCTGTTATGGATGATGGACTGGCAGATAAACACACAAGAACCTGCGCTCACGTCAAAACACCCACAAACACTAAATTAAACCAACTTCAATCAATTAAACCCAGAACTAAACCTGCACTAGACCAGAACTAAACCACCAACCTTAAACATGATTTCAATCCCTCACCAGCAACTCTATTTCTGTTAACTTCCTCCTAAAAAATAGTCTTTAAATTGTATTTGTTCTTTTATTTTATTGAACATGTCTCTGCATTTAACTCCATTTGTCTTTTAATTGTCACAGAACTATAGAAATCTGTTTTCAGGCAAATAACTTCAAATGTATAATTGTTGTTAATTCATATAGACACCAAACATGCAAACATAGATATAAATTAGAGCTGCAACTTTAATGGCAATTAAATCAAAATAGCATTTTCAATGCTGGGATTTTTGACATGTATAATTTCCTCCTCAAACAACAAAATATCCTGTCTTAATCTGCTTAGAACTGTTTAGAGCTGTACAAAAACATGATTTATTAGCTTGTCAGTTCATATTTCAGTCATTTTGTCAATTCTCCTGAACACGTTTAAAAAGTGAACTTTGAACAGAATCCTATTATGAAAACATAAATCCGAGTACTTCTCCCACAAAAATTTGAATATTTTTAGCGTATTTATCATTTGTGTTAGTTGAATCATGAAGTAATGCCGTTTTTTAACATCGGCATCCCACTTGATTTCAAAGCTCTGTATATGGGCCTCAAAACTCCTGCCATGGACACAACAAATGGATATCTTTGGCGTGTGCTTTTGGCCGAGGGTAAAAACACCATCACAAAAAAATGTATGACACCAACTGAACCCATGATCAAGGACTGGACTGACATAATAACCGACATTAGAATAATTTAACAAATGACATTCAGACTTAATTTAAAAATGGACCAATTTGACAGACTTCGGACAAAATGGGAGGTTTTCTTTAACCTGTGTGTGCCTTGGTTTTTGTTACCGTTTTTATTTTCACTTTTTACCTTCTTTGTACTCTTTGTGGTCTGTTCTTTGTGTTCTGTATGATTAGTTATGTTAATGATGTTTAAAAGCTCAATAAAAAATAAATCAATCTAAAAAAAAGTAAAAATAAATAATAATAATAAAGTAAG
Organism: Rhinogobius similis; assembly: GCA_019453435.1. Taxonomy (NCBI): domain Eukaryota; kingdom Metazoa; phylum Chordata; class Actinopteri; order Gobiiformes; family Gobiidae; genus Rhinogobius; species Rhinogobius similis. The sequence goes on along the minus strand of CM033635.1, from coordinate 33,068,355 downwards.
GAATGCTTGAATTAGTCCCGAGCACTCGCAGAAATGCCCGCACCACATGAACATCCCAGGTGACAGCGCACATCCCTGAGTGACACCCTCATACGGACACTGCTCTGAGTTTGTCCATTCACGCTCCGGTCCAAATGGTCTGGTGACAGGGCTTTGACTCGGCGTGTAGAGGGGACTGTCCACCGGCTGTCCCCCTCAAAGCCCTCCCCCTCCTCCCCTCTGCTTCTCCGGGCCCTTCACGAGGCCTGGGGGACAAAAGCCTGGCACGTGTGCATTCAGCTCCACCTCTGACCCCCCACACGCCTTTTATCTAACCACTCTTTCTTTTTGGGAAGTCTTTGGGGCCCATCTGCCACAGGGGGAGAAGTTTATTGTTGTGTTGTGTTTGTCCAAAAGCAAAACTTCCAAAGAAGTCAAAATGTCTGACTGTGGTAGATAACTTGGCATTTGAAAAAGCAGAGTGAACACATGTATCTTAATTTTATTCTAAGTATGTTCTATAGTTATGAGACACAGGTGAATAGGAAAAAATCTTAAATTTAAAGATATCAATTTTAAACTTCTGGAGTTTACTCACATAAATGTAAGAAATAAATATATTACACGTCTATGTTTTCATATAGAAATAAGGCCTTTTATGTGTTGAAAATGGCCAAAATTAGACATATTTGGGACATTTAAATCTGAAAATGGACAGAACAGGGTTTACATTTTTAGTTCATTTTGTACACGTATTAGTTCAGAAAATAAATTACAAAGGGGATTTTGGAATTCTCATTTCGTTTTAGTACAAGTAAACTAGGTCTAACTGAAAATTGTCCTAAAAAATTAAATTTTGCCTAATTTTTTTACTTAAAACTTGAATAAAGTTAATTTAGGTTTAGGTTTAGATATCAATGGACCCTTTAGTATATTTCGTCAAAATCTTGTTCAGTTCAAGATTGTAAAGTTTAGTGTGAGTGGGATCTACTTTAAGGGTGATCTTCATTTGTAGAAAACATTTTAATTTCATTGAGAAATCTATGGATGAAGTGGATTAAATAAAGTAATACAACATCTTTAGGAGCAAGTTTGTTGTTTCCACATGAAAGCCGATATGTTAACAGCAAACTGACAAAAAAATGTAAACAAAAAGGGTTGTGACTGTAGTGTCTCGCCTTTAGAATCACAGACCTCAAGTTGACGCTCACTGTAGATCTGACATTGTAACTGCAGATAACCCATGGTTCTCATGGTTCTTGTTACTTTCATACAAATCAAGAAAACTATTTCCAAATTCCATCAGAAATACATGACATGGTAACACTTTAGAATAACTCCCCTTATTCCTGCCTTAGTAAAGCATGAATAAAGACTTAATGAATACTGAACAAAGAATTTATTAAGAAGGATTCAGCCTTATTACGCAAATTCCTAGCCCTAACCTTAATTAAGTAATTACTAATCCTGAATCATGCTTAATAAACGATTTGTTCAGCATGATATAAGTCTTTGTTCATGCTTTACTAAGGCAGGAATAAGGGGACGTATTCTAAAATGTTCCCCATAACATATCTCAGAGACCACTGCTGAACAGTGTGAGGGCAGAGAGAGACAGGCAGCAGTAGAAAGGAGCTTGAAAATGTTCCATCAATGGCAGGATGTGAAAACGTTTCGTGAAAGGTTAGTCTGTTGATCCAGGACTCCAGAAAGTCCTCTCTGAAAATACATACTGTACGTTACAGAGGGGTAAATGGGACTCAGTGTGAAGCCTCTGAGAAGCATGGGTTATCTGCAGCTACAATTTCAGATCCACAGTGAGCGTCGACTTGTGCCTCTAAAGCCAAGCTCCAATCTTCTTCACTACACACTCAAGCTCTAATTCCCACAAATGAATAATGTAACTGTCTGTTAAAACTATTAAACGTTACTTCAAAAAGCAGTGGTGGAAGTACTTTGTTTTATGACTTTAGTGAGAGTACAGATACATGAACAAACTATTATCTCAAGTAAAAGTCAAAGTAGCACATGAGAAAATCTGCTTAAGTAAAAGCTTGAAGTACCCGTTAAACATGTACTTTAGTATTTCACACAGATTTTGAGAACTGTTAAAGAATTAAATGTGATGAAGATATGTGCTGATTTTTGGTCAACAGTCAGTAATTATTAAATGTTTTTAAACATATTTTAGTTTTCTCAAAACTGGGGCTTGAATTCAAAACCTTTCCGTAGAATGTGCTAAAAATAACCCCTCCAGTTCAGTCCAGTCCAAAAATGTAATGGAGTAGAAAAGCTCTCAAACAAACAAAAAAAAAAAATCCACTTAAAGTTAAAAAAGTAAAAAAAAAAAAAAAGTAAAGTAAAGTACCAGATTTTTACTGTTTTGAAAGGTGAAAAACAGAACTGGCTCATGTTAAAGTCTTTACATCAGTCACATGTATGGCTCACTTTCCTAATGCAGTCCCAGCCCTGAGCCCAGAGCGAGTTTTGCCACCCTGGGTAAAGCTAACAAACATTAGCATGCTAGCATGCTAGCGGTACACTTCCTGATTCTTGTAGAATAAAATGTTCAATAAATAGATACAGAGAAAGCGATGTGGTCTCATTTTCACACAAATAAATGCTTTTACAATATATTTGTACTGGGGCAAAATAAATTTTACTTTATTACATGCAAAAAAATCGGGTACATGAACTAGTTCTGTTTTTCCCGTTTCAAAACAGTAAAAATCAGGTACAGGCCCTTTAAGTACAGCACTTTTACTTTTGTTCTTCGCAGGGTTGGGTGTAACTAAGTTACGTTTATTTAGTTACTGTAATTAAATTACACTTTTAGTACTTTAGTTGTGTAACGCATTACTTTGAATACTTGTAATTCAATTATAGTTACTTTCAACAACAATATTTAGGAAGAGAATGCAACCTTCTTCAGCAGGAAACAGCCTGAGCACAGAACATGTTTAATGTTTAAAGTGAAAAACCCATCGATATGACTTCTACTGTCAGTGACAGCTCAGAGTCAGATCAGCCAATCAGAGCAGAGTGTTTTACATTTCTGTTGTTGGTGTTACGTCTTTTGAGACAATTTAAACAATTTATTTGTTGTTTTCTTCTGTTTAATTGTCATTAACAAAATGTAAAACCACATATTTGATTGATTTATACAATATTACAAATAAAGTAATCCCAGAGTAATGTGACTTAGTTTCGTAAGGCAGCAACTAAGTAATGTAACTAATTACATTTTTAAAAAGTAATTAGTAATCTGTAACTAATTACTTTTTCAAAGTAACTTACCCAACACTGGTTCTTCGTTACTTTCAAGTAGTGTAGTCTTCTAAAGAGAACAATGTGACATTTCTGCACTTTTGTGGTTAATTTACTTTTTTTTGTTAAACTTGATCGACAACCAAGACACCTACTGACACATTTTGGCAAATTCCAGAGGCATTGTGAAAATATAGTTTGAACTTTCAAGATCAACCTTTTTCTCAATATTACAGATATTGTAATATTGCAGAATTTTTTGAAGATGTTTTTGTTTGCTCAAAACTGGGGCTTGAATTCAGAACCTTTCTGCAAAACGTCAACATGAATGTGCTAAAAAATAACCCCTCCAGTTCAGTCCAGTCCAAAAATGTAATGGAATAGAAATGCTCTCAAACTAAAAGTCTACTTAAAGGGGCTTCACTTTATGGTCCGGTTACGTTTTGCTAAACTTGAACCACAACCAAGACACCTACTGACACATTTTGGCATATTCCCGATGCGTTGTGAAAATATAGTTTGAATTTCCGATCCACCTTTTTGTCAATAACGCCCGCCTCTTTTGCATACATTCCATTGTTTCTCCGTCCAATTCTTCGTGTCAAACGTGACCAGCAGCTCTCTTTTGTCTTCCCATTTGACCGCTGCAGTGCCATTGTGCCTTTTACTGGAAGAGCGTGACTCAGCCCTGTGGCTTTCTCTCTACTCCCGCTCCTAATTAGCTATTAATGAGCAGGTGAATGAACTGGCTCCGCACACATCCCCAGCACCGGACCCAGCACTCCTGAGTCACAGATACATGAAGACCCAGGCTGAAATCCAAACGCCGCTTTTTCTGCCACAAATATGAGTCAGCTGCCTGAGTCAAAGCCATCTGGACGCGCCGAGATGTAACACGAGTCAAAATGTAACCCAGCGGACTTAATAGTTAATAAAGATATCAGCGTTACCACACCAACTTTTGGGTTTTGGTGTCCTCTAATCTGGATAGTATAATCAAGGTGGTCATGCATGGAAGAGTAACGTCCTGGGTGCAAGACATTTAGTAAGACAGAGGATTGAAAACTTGAATAAAAGCTGTAATATATGCATCACGTCTTTGGGGAATAGAAGTCTAAACTACAAGAGGCATTTGTTGTGCTGAAGAGCAGTGGTGGAACTAAAAATTTCAGGGTCCAAGGCAAAATTAAGTCCAGCCCCCTCGTCATCAAGTGTGATTTTCTATAACTTTTCAGTCTTTGATTGTTCTTGAATTTAGCTTTTGTTTTTTGCTGTTTTTGTTTTATTTGTTTTTCTAGGTGTGGTGGCTGGAGAGGTTCATGAATTTGGGGTGGCAAGTGAACTATTCAAACTCAAATGTGCAATATCTGACATGTTCTAAACAGCTTTAACGCACACATATTCAGCAACAGTGACTTTTTTGAGCTTTTCACCATGTTCTAACAATGTTCCGTCATCAAAAACGCACCTGAAGTTGCATTTAGCTGCATTCACGCTATTTTGAGGAATGTTGATTAGAAAATCTTTTCCGCTTCGACCGTCAAAAATACTTCCTGCTGAACTCACTTGATCAGTGACGTTTTTTCTGATTTTCTACGTTGTTTATTTGAGAATCTTCTGCTGTTTTACGTCCTTAAATCATCGGCAGACTCGTTCAGTGCATTTCTGCCGACTAAACACAATTACTGCTTCTGCAAGCTTGATTGTCGCATGTCATGCAGTTGCTTAAAGAGATAACATAACTAAATTGTCTACTGAATCTACTGAAATTAAACATGTTAATTTAGTGCATAAGAAATAAAGGTGGCAAATTTAAGGTACTCAAGAGCATGTTTAATTTTTAATATAAATACAAAAATGCATAATACATTTCCTTAAAGGGGGATTTGGATAGAATATTTAGGAAATCAGACCATATTTCCTGCATATTGGTATATTTTAACACGTGTTCAAGCTGATTTAAATACGTAGTTCTCATTTGTAATTTTATAATGTTATATTTTATTAATTATTAAGCTTTATAGTGACATTTCACAATCCAAGACTATTTTGTTGGTCTTTGTCTTGTTCAAAAGTACACTGCACTACAATACTGTGATATTGAGAGAACACAGAACTGTTTCTTTGCATCTATGATGATCAGGAAGGGCATCTTTTTGGGGGCCCCTTCAGGTTGGGGGCCCAAGGCAATTGTAGTCTGTTGCCTAATGGTAAGTCCGCCACTGCTGAAGTGGAACATTAGTTCTCTAAAGCAGTGGTTCTAAAACTAGGGGTCGGGACCTCAATGGCGGTCGCAAAATGATTTCCAGGGGTCCCCAGATGATGGGGAAAAATTTATACAGTAATGTTAAACAAGACTGGACCCCCTTCAAATGCAGTGGTAAATGTAGATTCCTATTTGTTGGCCAATCAAAGTCATTTTTCTAGCTCCATATTGTCAAAATAAAATCAAACATTAGACATAAGGCTAATTTATCACTTTGCGTGTCACCTATTTTTTGTGTTTGGGGGTCGCGAATGCGAACTATTGTTATTTTGGGGGTCGCGACTGACATAGTTTGAGAACCACTGCTCTAAAGCAATGTAGTCTTGCTAATTAAGCTTGTTGAAATTGAGTCATTTACAAAATAAACTTGAGTATTACAGACTTTATGTAACATTATTGAATGGCATATATTATTGACTCCCCAATACAGACTGAGGGCTATACTTGTTTACCCAGGGCTCAGGAGGGGCCCTCACAAAATCACAGTGCAATGTGCATTATTTCACACAGAGAATATGGTCATCGTGGAGTCCAAGATGATTTGCACCCAGAATTTCATGCAATATTTATGACCAACTATGACATGTTAGCAACAGCCGTTTCCTGCTTATCCACGCACTGCGCTCATGCCAAGACAGAAAAGATTATGTTTCCAATGCATAATGTATCTGACATTATCCAAACCCAATGCATTACATAAAGAGACACAGAAAAGTGAAATAAATGCAGAAAAAGCTGACGATAAACCAGATTTTTTCCCCCTTTTTACTCTAACCTCATCTCACAGTGCCCACAAACTTGGATTTACTAAACTCCTTTTCTTGAATTGCTGAGATTGGCCTCATGATTAAAAAGTAGGTAATTTAGGTTTGATAAAGTTACCTTTGAGTGATTTGGAAACATGGAAATTCATTCTGCCATTATATGATGTGCCAAAACGTTCCCATGAGAAGCTGACTGACCAGGGCCAGTAGAGATGTGGCCAATATGTGACTTCGGAATAACCAGTTTAAAAGAACTGATTCTTAACTAATTCATGATTAAAGGAACTCAACATCCTACAAAGTGATGAAGCCAGGATTCATACCAGCTCTAAACAAGTCCGCAGACTCCTTTGTACCACCAGAAGAAGCCAACACTACCAGAACAGTTGGGTACGACGGAGTATAAGGGCCAACTGAAAAAAAAAAATGCGGACATTACGAGAATAAACTCGTAACATTTCGACATTAAACTCGTAATTGTATGACTTTTTCTGGCTTCGACTTTATTCTCATACATTTATTTAGATTAAAAGTCGTAATATTACGAGAATAAATTATTACGACTTTTAATCTCTTAATATTACGAGATTAAAAGTCGTAATATTACGAGAATAAAGTCGTAATATTACGAGATTAAAAGTCGTAATATTACGACTTTTAGTCTCATAATATTACTTAAAAGAAGCTATTTCTTCCAAATCTGTTTGGTTCTTCCGACTAAACAAACCCAAACGCGTCTGCATTGTCGCTTCAAATTCCTTAAACAAATGATAATGTGGTGATGCAGTGCTAAAAGACACAGTATTTCTTCGTGTGTAAACCCTAGTTCAAAGTATAACCGCACAAAATGCTCCATATCTCCATAACACAGGTACTGGCTTCATACACATTTTCGACTGTATTCTCGTAATATTACGACTTTTAATCTCGTAATATTACAATTTTTAATCTCGTAATATTACGACTTTTTATCTCGTAATATTACGACTTTATTCTCGTAATATTAAAATTTTTATTCTCGTAATATTACGACTTTATTCTCGTAATATTACGACTTTTTTTCTCGTAATATTACGACTTTATTCTCGTAAATGTATGAGAATAAAGTCGAATCCAGAAAAAGTCATACAATTACGAGTTTAATGTCGAAATTTTACGAGTTTATTCTCGTAATGTCCGCATTTTTATTTTTTTCCCCCAAATGGCCCTTATACTCCGTCGTAGTTGGGAACATGAATTAGCATAAGAAATTGCCCATTGCATATGTATTTTTTTTTATTTACCCTTTATTTAAATCGGAAAAGTCTCATACCAATTTCCATTCAGGTGCTTGTGTTAAAGAAAACATATGAACAAATAAAAGGAAATAAAAAATGCATGTATAGGCCATGCTATTCAACTGAAGGCCCAGGGGCCAAATCAGGTCCTCCAAAGGATATGATCTGGCCCTCAACTCATCTGTCAAAAATATAGAAAATATTTCATCTGTTGTTGTTGGTTTAGTCTTGGTTTAGACCTGGTTTAGGCCTAGTTTAGTCCTGGTTTGGAGCTGGTTTAGTCCCAGTTTCCACCTGGTCTTAGTTTAGTTCTACTTTAGTCATGGTTTGGACATAGTTCAGTCCTGGTTTAGTCCTGGTTTGGACCTAGTTTAGACCTGGTTTAGTCCTAGTTTAGTCCCAGTTTCGACCTGGTCCTAATTTAGACCTAGTTTAGTCCTGGTTTAGTCTTGGTTTCGTTCTGCAGACGTTGTGAAGCCTTTCGTGTTACACGTTTTTAGAAAAATCTGGCCCTCTGTAAAATAAAGTTGAATAGGTCTGATATAAGCCCTAAATAATTATTTCTACAACCATCTAAGTTATTAAAAACATACACATTTAGTCTGTTAATGGCGTGCGTTAAAGTCAGTCTTGTGCGTAAAACGTGCGTAAAAAGTTAGTATATGCCTGCCTGTGCGCTAAACATTTCACTTCGTGACGAGTCCGCGTGCACAGTGGGCGGGACCGCGGATGCATACTATTTCCCAGAGGACCTTTCTTCTTTTTAACGCATCTCGCCCCGTGATTGGCCGCTCCCTCACCTCTCCGCGCGGCACCCTATCTTATTAGCCATGTGTGATTTATCTCCAATTGAGGATCACGTGGAGTTGACCCGAAGGTGCAGCGGGACAGTGGGTGAGTGGGTGAGTGAAGGGGGCGGGTGATCGTGTGAGCAGGCCCGGGGGAGAGAGGTCAGAGAGCAGCGGGGACGACGCTACAGACACTACACACGAGCGCGGAGGAACAGGGCACGACCAGGACCAGCAGCATGAGCTCAGGCCGCTGGATGTGAGCGGTGTCCGGGCTGCTTCTGCTGGACGAGGCCGCGGAGGAGTGGACTCGTCATGGCAGAAGGTAAGAAGCGGGAAACCTGTGTGGCGTGAGGTCTGGAACTACTTTTGACAATAACGTCCAGTAGTTTTACGTAAAATGTCAAGGGGGTCATGCGTACTGCGGCAATTTAAGATTTTAGTTTAATTTAGTAGTCGAGTGATACATTTTTTGGTTAGTCGAGTAGTCTAACAATTATTTATATTTTGAATACATATTTAATTGGGTTGTACGATTTTGGAAAGATATCTAATATCTTGCGATTTTTCTGACCAGTATTGCAATTACGTCTAGATTTGCGATTTTTGTTTTGTTAATATAATTCAGTTGAAAAATTCACATTTCAAACGTGCCCAGGAGAATTGAGAAAAAGACTGAAATATGAACTGACAAGAAGTATTACATATATTTTTAGAACATGTTTTTGCAGAGCAAATTTTTATGCGGAATAAGAAGATATTTTTGTTTCTGGCGGAAGATCAAGGTTTAGAGTTTTTTTAACTTGTCCTCCTTGGAAGAGAAATTATGTTTGGAAGAAAATATGGCGCTGTCCAAATTGCAGCCTTGCAATTTGCAAATTGTGTCCTTTCAAATTGCGAATAATCTTGCAGCCTTGATTTTTAACCAAGTAAAGGTTGAAATCTGATGACTGAAGGCTTCTAGATTGAGAATATATTGATAAAATGATGGAATTCTGAAATTCTTTATTATTAATATCTTTTTGCTTTTTTGCATTTATTCAGTGTGAAGTTTTCTATCTGTAAAATGCTGATTCAATGTCAAGTTTTCAGTGGCTGACTTCATATTTATAATGAGGATTAAACATCTTTTCATCAATAATAAATTTCACTCTTTATTGTGGTTAAATCCATCTGTCACTCACTCAGTTGTACAAAAGCTGACCAATAGGAGGAGTGGGTGGGACAAAGTGTCTTCATTTGAGCATAAAATGAGTGAATCACGATGGCTCAATTTTCTGAATATAGGAAATTGTCACAGCATTAAGATCAGACAATTAGATTTTTATCACTATATTGCTTAGGTCTAACTGAAATATTAGCGCATAGACATTGAATCAACAGTAATCTTACAATCTCAACCAAAACTCAAACCTAATTTCAACAACGGGGATATGACAAATAAGAATAGCTCAATATTTTTTAGATGATCTCAGTGACAATAGTGTGATCAGTGATGTTCTTGCATAAAATAGGATGGGTCTGGATTCCGATTAGGTTTTTTTGGTAGTCACATGACTAGCCACTATTATTCTGATTAATTGTTGCAGCATTATGTACTAATCAACAGTTAACAGTTAAGGCTATAGAATGTAAAGAAGTGTAAATGTAGCCTCATAGTGTATTTACTTAATACACCAAACCTAATAAAAGTTATTTCAGTTTTAAAAACGCTAGTAATCATGACTTTGAAAGTAGTATGAAACATAAGATAATCCCTTTTTTATCGTTTATTAAGTCTTCTTAAACAATCTAAATAAATGTACGGACTGGATTTGTATTTTTTTGTGTAGTTGCTATAAATGAACTATAGCATTTAGGAGAGACTGTATATACTGTAATTGTGAAATGGGAGAAAAATTTTCATCATACATTTTTAAAGATTGATATCAGATTTAAATGCAAATTCTTTTAAAGAAAAAGTAAGTAAAATATCAGTTTGTCTGCTTTTCTATGACAAAAATGTTGTAAAATGTCTCGTAATTGTTTTTGAGCTTCACAAAATGTATAATTTCAACATTTGTGTGAGTGTTTGTACAGTAAAAAGTGAACTACTGATTTTGATCATAATCTACGATTAACTAAACAAATGATGTAAAACACAGTAGTAAATGTGTTTAAAGGAGGCTCTGACATGAGTGCTTTTACTTTGGCAAAAACACATTGACTTTTCACATTCTGTGATATTCTGAGGTTAATCCCCTGTTTTCTATTGAAATCACATTATATTCAACTTCACTTTTGCCTCCATTCTGAAATTTAGAATGCATTATAATGCATTACAACTTTTAAATGGTTTATTGAAAGAGTTTAAACTGGCTTTGCATCCAGGTTTCATTCAGCATATTTACTCTTTCTGTGCTCAGCTTTTATATTAGTTTTTAAGTGTTCCCTTACTTCTCCTCCATGACTATTTGAAAAGGGAAGTAGACCATTCCAGCGCAACTTGAGAAGCTTTTAAAACACAGCCCGCTTTTGGTGTGGGTGACGCAGCGGTTGTGGGCACTCCTGTGTCGCTCGTGTGTCACCTCACTGCTCACTGCTTCTGAGAACGTCTAGTCACAGTCTCGTCCCGTTTGTGAGCAGGAGGCAGTGCGCAAAGTGAGGAGGAGGAGGCGGCCGCCCAAGTGTCCCGGGGCAGCGGCGTGTGCAAATGGTTCAACGTGCGAATGGGCTTCGGCTTCCTCTCCATGAGCTGCCGGGATGGAGTCACGGTGGAGCCGCCCGTGGACGTGTTCGTGCACCAGGTGAGAGCCAGGACCAGACACATGGCACACGCTTATGAACTTGGGTTACATTGACTCATCCTTGACACCAGTGGAAGATAACAAAGTACAAAAGTAAAAATGCTTAAAGTGCGTATGACGAGTTTTTATGATTGTCTAGTTTTCACTTTATTTGGTGGAATAAAACCTCTTGTAACCTCTAAATATATATGATAGTTTTACACCAATCAAGAGACAGTTTGTGAAGAAAAGTTGAAAAATAATCATTTACAGGAAGTAGATCAGAGTTCCCAAACTTGATAACATCACACTTCGGAGACACACTAGGTACAATACAACCAAAAAACACATTTCTGATCCTTTAAACCTTAATTCAACAAGATACAGGTGTTCCCATATATTGTTATCTGCCAAATAATAATTTCTGTGACATTAGAGGAGTTTTGGCCCAGTGTGTGTCATGGTTGCTCTTTTAGTAAATTGAGCACTTCAACCTGTCATAAGCACTTTAAGTGGAATTTTTAGTTCTCTGCAACACCTACAACCACTGACGAGTACTTCTAAAAAAACGGTTGCCTACTGTTGAAAGCATGTAAATTTTATTTTCACTCTTATTACATTTGAAGAGTTCAATGGTAAAAACAGATATCTCTGTTTTGAAAGACTGTCAAAAAGTATTTTAATTTTTGTCACCATCATCTACATACATAGTTTAATTAAAATAATGGATTTTATCAAAGAGGATTTGAACAAAATTTTGATGGGAGTAAAATACATTTTGTTTCTGAAAACTATACACAAAGACTTGACTGTAAGCCTTCGATTACTTTTTAAAATGGCACTTATCTGTTTTTGCAAATGAACTTTTTTACTGGAGACTGAGACTGCCTGCCTTTAGCACATTCAATATTTTTTCAGACTAACCTGATATCCTGAACTATATGCAGACAATATTATGTCAATCCAACAGAAATGTGTTAAAATTGTAGTTCAGTTGAAGTTTAGTTATCAGACTCAGACATAATAAATGATCACAAACATGTAGAAGTATTACCTTATACCCTTATACATCAGATCTTTTTGTAGATTTTTATTTTTACTAGAAACGATAAACAAAAAATTACGTACAACATTCACAATATTTTCATATATTTCCCACTTCTTTCATATTTAAAAAAAATATATATATATATAAATAAATATATGTGTATATAAGTACATATAATATAATCAATCAGTGACTTTTGTTGATCAAAAACCAGCGCAAATCTTATCAAAATCACTATATTTGCCACATCGAACACTTCTCAAAATATGTGTGAAATGCTTTTTTTTTTTATCCTTAAAGGCAAGGCAAGTTTATTTGTAGAGCACAATTCGTACACAGGGCAATTCAAAGTGCTTTACATAAACAGGAAAAGTTGCATTAAAATCACAAAACACAAAAAGACACACAGAATCATTTTAAAATCATTTTAGAATAAAGTGCTTTAAAAGAGAAGAGTGCAGATAGATCTTTCAGTCGTATGCACGTCTAAAGAGAACTGTTTTTAGCCTGGATTTGAACATTGTCAGAGTGGAGGCCTGTCTCACATCTTCAGGGAGACTGTTCCAGATTTTAGCTGCAAAAAACTGAAATGCTGATTCCCCATGTTTAGTCCTGACTCTAGGCACCAGCAGGAGGCCGGTCCCTGAGGCCCTCAGATTGCGAGATGGTTCATATGGCACTAACATGTCAGAGATGTACTTTGTTGCTTGTCCGCTGAGAGACTTGAACACAAGCAGAGCTGCTTTAAAGTCAATTCTCTGAGCCACAGGAAGCCAGTGCAGAGACCTGAGCACAGGACTAATGTGATCGTACTTCCTGGTTCTTGTCAGGACCCGAGCAGCAGCGTTCTGGATGTACTGCAGCTGTTTTACAGCTCGTTTGGAGAGGCCAGTGAACAGGCCGTTGCAGTAGTCTAACCTACTGGAGACAAATGCATGGATAAGTCTCTCCAAGTCTCCAAGTACATTTTTAAACTGGTACTTCAGTATTTACTTAAAGCACCAGTACATAACTTTTTAGCCAAATAAATATATCTTTTTTTTTTCATTTTGGTTGTTTTTATTGCAAAACATACAAAACCTGTGTCCTTACTGTGAGCCGGCTTGCATCTCCATAAACCTGATTCGTACTTGGTCTGAAGGAGCCGCCTCCTTCTTGTTCTCATGGAAATGTTGTATCCTTTCACTTTCTTTTCCATGGATTCATTCAGGGGACTTTACACCTCCAGAAATGTATGTACTGTTACTTTAAATAGATTTTGAAAAACATGTATACTTTTACTTCAGTATTTTTTCTCCCTGTACCTGTACTTTTTCTTAAGTACCTAAATGGAGTACTTCTTCCAGCACTGCCTGACATCTCTTTACGTCTGTCTGTAAAATGAACACATCTTTCGGTTAGAGGAAACGGTCTGTGGGCAAAACTGCTTTGGAAATCCTTGTAAATGTGAGTATCATGCTTGTTGTGTGATCAAAGCGAAGATAGAAAAGTTACACAGCACATCTTTAATGTATCCTTATGCCAATTAAATAAATTGATTGAAATCTTTAGTCAAGTTGTGAAAACATTAAGCTTTACTCCTTGAACTGCACTGTCTGTATTAATTTACAACCTCAATATAGGTGTAGCTTTATCTGAATTTAAGACATTTCAGGGAGACACTTCTTAAAGAGTTGTTTTCAATATAAGATTAAAAAAAATGTCGATACATAATATACATGACCCCTGCAAAGACCCTGTACAATCATTCCATCCTGATGTGAACGCTCTCTTGACTCCTTGACCTCGCAGCCTGGAGTTCTGTGGAAGTTAAGAGGTATAAGAGCTTTGTGGTTCTGGTCTGTTTGGAAAGGGTTAAGAGGGTAAAGTACAGAGAACCAGGCTTCTTCCTGTCCTCGTCCAGCTCTCCTCCTTCTCCTGTGCTCCTTAAACTGACCTGTCCCCCCTCCTCCTCCTCACGGTGGCTATGGCATCTCAAGTTTCTCTGTTCTGGAGAAATTGTGAATCGTCTGCCCAAAAAGACCAGAAAAAAGCAGTTTAGTTTGTTTGGCGTAGGTCAAGTGGAGGTGTAAAAATGCAGTCACATAAGCCCCGTATCGAATGGCCCTGATCACAGACCTGTTCTCTGAAGAGTCATTCGGAACGGTTCTTTTCATGGTGGAGTGCATTTCCATGGCTCTGACTCCAGAAGCAGAGCTCTGCTAAGCAACTGATGTCATGTCTTCTTAAAAAATTGAACATGAATTCTACTTTTTAATCACAAGGCAAGGCTTCCAGTCTATCGTCTGCTTTTTCTGCTTTTATTTTCACTTCTCTGTGCCTTTATGCTGCACTTCGACTTTAACTCTTTGTGTAAACACATTTGGTTTTGCTGATGGTCGCTGCATTATGCACTGGAAATATAATATTTTAGATGTTGATGCGAGTGCCGTGCATCGATAAACTGATAACAGCTGTCGCTAACGTGAACTAGCTTTGAATTGTTTGTCAGCACAACGTAAATGTTAGCAGTAGTGGAAATATGGCGGTTTATCGCAAGATGAAGTGAGAGTTTGGTGAGAATTTTATTTTTCATTATATCTGCTTTTTGGCGTGCTGTTTTCACATAAGTCTGTGTTCTCTGTTGTCCAATCATCTCGCTTTAAAGCCTTCCATGAGCCAAAGCAAGCCAGACCATTTTGCAAACTGCTAACCCCCAGTATCTGGCTTGGATCTCTTAAAGTAACCAGAACAGATCACTTAAAACAAGAGAGTGCTCCAAAGTGAAATAGTCAAAATGTGACACTATAGGAACTTGCTAGACACAGTTTGAAAATCAGGTACCCAAGCTTTAAAGCTTTAATGTCAAGAACCAACCTCATATTTTGCTATATATATTTTTCAATGAATTAATCTTTGGATTTATATTGTCTTTCATGACACCTAAAGTGCTTTACAGTGCATTATTCAGTCACTTCACACTCTGGTGGCAAATTATTGTAGTTATCTAAGTTGCCCTGGGGCAGACTGACTGAAGTGAGGCCATCACCTCCGACATCACCAACCATCACCAACCTTTCAGGCACACACCAGATTCAGACTAGGCAATGTGGGTTAAGTGTCTTAGCAAGACACAGCAAGTTTGCTCCATCCGTCCCACTGTGGCACATACTGTTCCAGAAGGCTCCCAAGTAGTACTGACCCAGGCCCCTGTTTAACTTCTAAGACCTGACCAGATCAGGCATTGACAAGCAGGTATGGCCTGCAACACTTCAACACTTTGTAGAATTCCATGATGAATCATCAGCATAACCAGGCATCAGGAGAGAAACACAAGTCCAACCCAGTGTTTAAACTTTAAACCCTGATCACATCTTAATGTCAGTTGCCATTATGTTCACTATTAAAGTGTAGCTTCTTGGCTGAGAAGTGGTTTCCTTCTAGTGTTGACCTCCTCTGCCCCCTCACCACTGCCCCCTCACCACTGCCCCTCTACAAAAGCCGCCTGAGTCTGGGTGGGATCATTTAGGACCACAGGACTGCCCAGGTCTGCATTAGGTTAATACAAGCATCACATACAGGAAGTGCACAGGAAACCACAAAGACCAGTGCACCCGAGGGTCTTAAAAGGCTTCACTGCTCATTTTATGGACTGTCATATTATTAGTCCTTTAAAAACACCGACCATACTGGACTTGACCCTTAGTTTAGAATAGTGGTCAGCCATGTGAAGGCAGTTTATTTAATTGCACAAACTGTTGTGGTGGTTGGCACTTTCTTTTTACAAATTAGTCCTGGGACTGAATCCTGGTGGGGTGTTTCTTTTTGTAGTTTGTTCTCCTTCGGCCTGTTTCCATAGGTGCACTTTGGAGCGGATCAAGACGGTCCTAAGTACCTCATTTTCAGACAATGAAATAAGGCAATAGGTTTTTAAACCTTTTTAACTCTTTCCTCGCTACCGTAAACCCTTTGGCACATCAGTGCCTTGAATAGTTCAGTAAGTTTTGGTTTGTTTAAAATGGATTTGAGGAATTGTCAAAAAATATTAGACCAATGTAAACAAAAATGATACTTTTTTTTTCTTGTTTTTTCACATTGTTTTTTTTATCTCCCAAATTTTATGTAGCAAAAGCAGTGAGGGAATACAGAAGTTAAGTTTGAATGTAGATTTTGAGCTGATTGATTTGATACGAGCATAATATACATTTGAAAAGTAAATCTGTTCTGTTTTTATTATACTTGTCTTTCCCGTTCCAGAGCAAACTGCACATGGAGGGCTTCCGTAGCCTGCGAGAAGGAGAGCCAGTGGAGTTTACATTCAAAAGGTCGTCTAAAGGCCTGGAGTCGCTGAGGGTGACCGGGCCGGAGGGAGCGCCCTGCCTGGGGAGTGACCGCAGGTCCAAGGGCAGCCAGAAACGACGATCCAAGACTGACAGGTCTGTACTAAAACACACACAACTCCACTGATTCACTTTGAACACTTGAAAGGATGAATGCACTTTGTATTGTTTCACTGCTGCTTCTGAAAAAGCTCTTGGTTTTTGTTTACCTGTGCATGTTTGAGCTCCCCCTGCTCTCACCTAAACGGTTCTTTGAGCAGCTGTAATTTGGAACAAGAGTGATTTGACAGGTTTCGGGGGAGTTCAGTTGTTCAGCACACTCAAGTGTTCTTCATGCATGTAAGCGGAGTGACTGAGGCAGCGGCTCTGGAGATGTTGCTGTTCTCTTTGTTCTCGATGAGGATGGACAGAATGAGTACATCAGCACATCAGAAGGACAGAATTTGTTGGATGTTTTTTGGAGATGGAAGTCTGGATGAAATGGTTTGGATGTGTCTAGAGGAGGGTTAATGAATATTTGGCCTGCTGAGTCACATTTCACATGACTCTGGGCATGCGAACAACAATTTCGAAAGATTTTGGCCTCAGTCTTTACATTTGGCATGCGTGTGAAATCTTTGAGCTGCAGCTAAAGTCTGTATAACAGGTTAGAGTACATATTTCACTAAAACATGATTATATTTAAGATTTTACTAAACAATTTGCTTTTTTGTCCCCAGTTTTACAGTTTTTGTAATGTTTATAATGTTACTTCCTGGTTGGACATGGGTAGTAAATATTACTTAGAGGTAATTCTACAACTGTTACCTAGCAACCATTTTGAAAACAAGGGCCAAAATCCATATAAATAATCAACACAATGGTTATGATTTGACAAATAATTATACCTGATAACACCTTTTATTTGGTTGAATGACAGTTCAAACTGTCAAAATATGTCAGTTGTCTTTAAATTGTCTCTGTATTTCCAATGATGCGTCGCTTTTTGATGACATCAGAGGGATTCTGTTTTAGAAATCAGCACCACGTCTTGTAATTTTTAAACTTTGAATTTTCAAAAAATTCTTCACAAACTGCAACTTAACAGATATAAAACAATAATGAGTAATTGCCACAGGTGCCCTCCCGCTAAACTGAGTCATAATTGGACAATTTTGCGAACGTCTCATATAGACTTTAAAGACTCCATCACAAACAGATTTGTAGCAGACAAAGAGAACATTTTAAACTCTGTCACACTTTGTATTTAGTGATCGGACCAATGGGCTCTGGGCTCAACAGCATAACTCAGTGTTAGCGTCACTACTTCCTGTCCAATTCTATTTCTGTTGACTTTTCCAGAAGTCATTCTTAAATCATTAAAATCTTCAGATCAGGCAGTGAATAGAAAGCAATGGGGGAAGGGGATATCACTGACAACATGTTAAAGACAAATGAGGTGGATACAGATTTCATAATGTGAGCTAATGCTAATTTTGTGGCATATTACTTACATATTAAAAGCTTAATAACAAACTGAAAAATAATCAATTAATAAAAACGAACAGGTGATCAATACTTAAAATTTTAAAATATTTTTAAACATTTAATTATTTTTTCCTTTACATTTTAATAGCATTAGCTGTGAGAAATGGTTAGCTAGCCAACTCCCTGCTGTGCACAGAGCCTATAATGACACAAATACTCAGTTCTAAAATGTAAAAAATGATCATCATTTAGAACTGTACGTGTACTATAATACTTTTGACTAAGTACAGGGATTTGGGCGGGGATGGGGGGAGGTGAAAACAAGACATTTTTGAGCGCTTGAGCTTCAGTTGCAGGACAATACACAAAACGTCAAACAATCATTCAAAATACAACTTTGAGTAAACTAATGATGAGGAAACACTGTAGTAACAAGGTTAGATTAACTTGATTTTCTGTTATACATCCCCTTTAAACATGTTAGCTACAGCAGTTGTTTTAAAAGCTGTAAAAAAAACCAACACAAACAGAATGAGGCCCGTTTAGTCATTTGGAAAGTTTGCAGCGGTTTAACATTGACTATTCATTAGCATTTCTGAAGGGCCATCGAGTCCAATCAATAGATCAATATGTGGTTTGTTTTCTTGAGTTTGTCAGTTAAACAAGCTTTGGGGCTCGTGTTCCTCCCAGCCCCTCCCCCCGATGTGCAGTATTGCAATAATGCAGTTGTTGTTTTGAAGATCCACTTGATATAATTTTTTATAATCTATAAATAAACTATTCAAAATGAGCTCAAAAAGAAATAGAAACATCTAGAGTAATCTTCCAGACTAGAGTATAAAGTGATATTTCTGCCTTTTTGTGGTTCACTTTATGGTCCATTCATGTTTTGTGTCACGTTTGAACTTCAAACAAGACAAATGTACAGACACATTTTAGACCATTTTTGATGCATTGTTAAAATGTTGTCTGAATATAGTTACAGAGATGTTCATTTTTGTCAATATCGCCCACCCCCATGTTAGAGCAGACCTAAAGATGTGCCTTTCTTGTACTTTTGTATTTTTGGATTTATTTGGTAAGATAATTCCTGATGGGCATATAAATTACAGTTTTACGCAAATCAAGTAGCACTGTGTGAAGAAATGTGGAAAAATCTGTTGAAAATGACAAGAAGAAGAGCAGTGTTCTGATGACATCACACATTGAGAGTCAAAATTCCATCGAGACGTTTAGTACAACAACAAACATCAATTCAACAAAATGAAGGCGTTCTATACTTTTGTAATTGTTATATAATACTACTAATATAATACTATCTGTGTGCATTAGAGGAGTTTTGGCCCAACAATTTCCTAGTTTGACATTATTTACAATTAGGATGTAAAATTATAAACTATATCTTTTTCTGTGAATAAAAAGTTGTCCAATCGGTCATATGCACTTTAACCACTTTAAAGGAGCTTTGGGTTATGCTTGGTTATGCTATGGTTGGTATTTTCTGTAAACGTGTATGGTAGCCCTACAAGGACAAGCTTCATTTTGAGGTTGAAGGTAATTTGGACAAGAACGTGTACATATATAGATGTGCTTTTTGATAAGGATGGGCTCCAGTATCAATATCAACCAATATTGACTGGTTAGTTTTTTTGTTGTTGTTTTTTTGTTTTTTTTGCGACAAACTAATGAGGAAAAGGAAGAGCAATTACGCAAAAAATATGGCCATCTTTTCACACAATATTGCAGCAAATTATTTTGTATCCCACAATTGCGCGCCAATTGTTATTGTTCATTTTGTTATTTGTTTTTATTTAAGTGAAAAAGTTAATTTGTGAACTTTAATTCAACTCAAAATAGATTTATGGGCTTTGCTGTGAATTTTAAAATCTAAATTTTGGTATCAGCAACAGTAGCAAGTCAAATATCGGTATCGACTCAAATAATCCATATCGACCCAGTCTTTGTTTCTTTTTTGTTTCCTCCATATTAACATCATAAACTCTTTTCTCCAAATGTTATATAATATTACAGAAAAAAACAAAGCCGAACACAACAAGACTAGTCCGACATATTTGTGTACCTTTAGTCGATTAATCGGTCCATGATGTTTTAGTCGACCATCATTTTTATTAGTCGACTAAGTATTTTATTTAGATTTATATGGCAAAAACAAGAAGATATGAAGTGAATTTGCTGAAGATTTTGGAGTCTAACATATAAGCACAGTTTCCTAGTACTTCTCTGTTAAACTAGTGGTTTTTGCATGAATTTCTTTACAGTTGTGTTCTTTGAGTGCAGTTTGGGTCAGATACATGTAAATACTTCATAGTTTTAATCTATTTTTGCCACACCCACTTTTAGTCGATTAATTGGTCAGTGGGGCAGGTCTTTAGTTGACCAAGAATTTCTTAAGTCAACTACAGCCCTATTTGTCTCATTTAGTCCAAAGTCTGTCACATTTTTCCATTTTCAAACTGCAAAAGCAATTTTTTTTCAATTTTTCAAATGTGAATCGCGATGTCGGTTCAGTTTTTTATCATTGGTTCAGTTTGTGTCATTCCTTTCTTTGTGATGGTCTTTTTCCCAGCTGCCAAAAGAAGGTATCCATTTATTGTGTCCGTGTCAGGAGTTTTAAGGCCGAAATACATAGCTCTGAAATCCAGTGTAACATAAATGCCGAAAACAGTTTGCAGTGCTTTGTTAATGTCAATCCAATATTTCTGAACAATAGTAACACCCCCAAACACAAGATAATGGTGGGCCACCTGGCAACCACAGTTTCTGCACAAACCAATTTATTTTCTTCCCAAAATTGACAAGAGGATGGACCGCAGTTTGTTTAGTCCTGAAATCCCTTTAAATACAGTCAATTTTATTTCCAAATAGTGTCACAATACTAACATTTCAAGCTTAATTTGAAATGTATGTGGCTCAATACAGTTTTCGATACCACAATGACGCCGAGTTTTTAATACAACATAATAGAAGTCGCTTGAATATTTTCAAGACAATTTTTAAACTATTCAAGAAAAGTCTATTGTTTTGTCCTATTTATTCTTTTTTGTGTCAATACTTGTTCAAATCTGGTTTTGAAATGAGCTTTTTGTTACTTTTTACATCACAAGCATTTTAGAAAGATAACTCTGATTTTTTTTTCTTTTTTTTTTTTTTTAAATAAGAACAGTAATAAACGCAAAAACAGCAGAAAAAATACAATAATTATGAAAATTTAACCAGATTTGATGAATGTTATTATTACATCGACAGTTAATAGCATTTTTTTTGCTTTGTGTATGAGCTCGACAACTGAAAATTCTCATAAAACGGAAGCGTTTATCATAAAATTCTAGTCTTTGTGTGTGTTTCTTGCTCCAGTTTTGAACTTTGTCTTCAAACCTGGCTCAGTTGCAGCTTTTGCACTTGTGCTTCCTAAACGTTGTATTGAAAGCAGAATCGGAGCGACCCTATCCATCTAATTGGTACCAGATGTATGCGGCTGCCAGGGGTGAGAGGTCAGCGCTGCCATGGCAACAAAGGGGCGCGTGTGCAAATGAGGTGAGGGAGAGGAGGGGTCAGGGTTCAGAGGTCACCCAGCACTGTGGTCAAACAAAGGGAGCTCTACCTTTTCGGCGCTGATCGATACTGACCATCGCTGACCACTGACCACTGAGGGAGAGGGGGGAGGGACCAGGGGGGAGGGGGCAGGCCAGAGGACAGGCCAAGGGGACACGCACAGGATTCATCAGTCAGGAAATTTGCTGAGGATTAGGTTTTGGGGGGTTTGCCATTTTCTACTTTACCCTCTAAATGCAAAAGGACTTTTATTAGAGACGGGTTTGCTTTGGAGCGCTTTGGAACGGTTCTTCTAATGACAGAGTGCTTTATTACAGGGTTTCCGCGGGGCATTAAAAAGCATGAAATGATTTTTGGCAAGAGAGACTTAAAATGCATTAAAAAGTATTATTTCAATCTCCACAGGCATTAAATCTGAAAACCATTTTGACAAAAAAGATTTATCCATCAGAACAATAAATGGCAGGTGGAAATTAGCATCTTTTGACACAGCCTGGTGCAGTCTTTCCTTTTGGTCAGTGTTTATTGCACACAATGTCTCTGTATGAAGAAATACTAAACAGAAACAACAGTAGTTTTTACTTTGAAATTTAACATTCAGATATGTTTTGAATCTCAAATGTACTGCATTTATTGAATCTAGATGTTTACAGCTTTGATCAAATCATCTAAAAAGTAAAAGCTAGGGTTCAAAACATACATTTCCATGGTTTAACTTTCATGTAAATTAGCTATTTGAATATTAAAAAATAGTTTATCATATTCTGGTCATTCTGCTGCCAATGAAAGTCAGTAGTTTTGACATGATAAAAGCGTAAATGTCTTGTTTTGACGTTAATTATGGCATTAAAAATCTTGAAATGCAGCATTAAAAAGCATTCAATTTGATTTGCTGAAACTTGCATAAACCCTGGATTAGCAAATTATGTCACCCAGACATAGCAAATGATTTCTTAATAAATAACATCGGAAATTGTAACAAAATTTTACCTCATCATAATATTGCGATTCACAAAAAGACGTTTAGTAATTCCAAGCTTGTGTTGCTGTGAGACGTGGCTAAAGCTAGAGTAAACATTTGTTCTGCATTTATTTCCATTTCTGCAAAGCCTCGACACTGCATTTTCACGTCTTTATGTAATACATTGGCTTTGGCTGATTTTAGATGCATTATACACTGGAAATATAATCATTTCAGTCTTTACACAAGTGCCGTGCGTTGATAAACAGGAAATAGCTTATGCTAATGTTAGCTGTGTTTTGCTTGTGGGCTAAACATAAAAGGATAAAAGCATCAGCGGAAATACAGCGCTTTATCAAGTCAAAATAAATTTTCAGCTTAATCTTCTTTTTTTCTATTCGACATAAAAATAACCCCAAAAATGCCCACTAATATAAAAAATATATAAACACGATAACTTTTGAGCCCCAGAAAATATTGTTCTAGCTATTATTTATTGAGTGATAAGATGATATAGTAATTATTGCGACAGGTCCACGTACTGGGAGCTGAAGAGAGCCAGGCCGATGTAGAAGTACTTTTCAGGATTCGCCTGTGTATTTAAAGGTAGGACTTGTGGGACAGTCAGCCCTGCCTGGACTGGAACTGGCGCTGTTTGTTACAATTAATGTAATTCTGATAAAATTCAAATCTTCAGCCTTCCAGGTGATGTGCTAATGCTATGCTTTTGAATTGGGCTGCAATGTATATAATAGTATTTTATGAGTATAATAGAGTAGAGTATTTAGTAGAAGTGTGAGTTATCTTAAATGATTCACTATACAAATGACATGCCATAAAATTAAAATAATTATTTTACTTAGTTTATAATGTACAATGATGAGTTGTGAAAGAAGACTCATAAGTTCTGGACTCGCAAAGACTTCAGTTTAGACAGTTACCATAATTTCCTCCACAAACCTCAAAATATCCTTTTATTCTGCATAAAACTGTTAACCCTGTAGTTTAGATCTTTACAAACATGTTCTAAAATACATGTGATTCTTTTATTACTTTGTCAGTTTATTGGCCACTTCCTCCTTTTTGCTTGAAAATAAAAGTTGAGTATTGGTTTGTGTGAGTTCTTAGGTCCAGTGCTGCCCTCTACTGGCCTGGTAGAATGGAGCCTTTATGGCACTCAAAAGGCACAAAAAGAGGTGTCAAAGGCTCATGTGCATAGATGTGTTTTTAGCAGGGCTTTGAAGAGGGTTAGCTCAGTGACAGATCATAGATGAGGCCAGGGAGAACTCCAGAGCCTGTGACCAGAAACGGCAAATGAACCAAAGTACTTGTATCTGGACATGGGGAAGAGCAGAGATGTTTGAGGAGCGCAGAGCTCTGTCTGAGTGCTGGACAGTGAGTAGAGCAGTAGTACGACTGTTAAAAGCCTTGGACACCATCTGCAGGATTTTAAAGTCCACCCTGAACAGCACCGGGAGCCAGTGAAGAGACTTAAGAATAGGGCTGATTGACTTTGTCCCAGGGGTCACAGATGGGTACAGTTCCTCCATTATCTGACGAAATAAGAAATAAATAAGTGTTTGCTTTGAAGCACAGATGTTTTCTGCTCATTGTGAGCCACGAGAGAATCCAGAGGAACCAGCGCTCATCCCTGCTGTGGCTCGCTCGCCTCTCACTGCCTCGTGTTCCTTGTTTGTAATAGATCACAATGTGTGTTTTCAGGACGCAGTACGTGCTGCTGTTTGTGTACAGCTCCTCCTCCTGTGTAAAGGTGGAAAAGGTTTCGTGTGCGCAGTTACAAGTTTTAGCCACAGAAGAGACAAAAATGATGTGGTACAAATCATTGTCTGCTCCAGCACATGTCAGCTTTATGTTCTACCTCAAATCAACTAGAACAGAGCAAAATGTCAATTGATTTTAAAACTAACATTTTAAAATTATTGTGAGGCCTTTTTATACTTATCAAATTCCTTTCCAAGTGAGCTTACAAATAGATTTTATTTAATCAGTTCCATCTGTGTGGATTTGGCTTAATGCTGCCAACACAATTTTTTTTTTTTTCAATGTGAGAATGAACTATCACTAGTTTTAATTAAGAGTGATGATGTGGACCTGAATTACATGATTTTGTTCTACGTTTAACACAATGTGGAACTTGTTAACAATAACGAGACCTGCTGAAACGGCTGGAATAGTCTTAAGGATTTGATTTAGATTTTTGGCTTATTCAGAATATGATGTTGCAGCCAGGTAAGGTCTAGGTGCAATAGTGGACCTGTCCTCTGGCTCATGAGTAGAGATGAATAAGATAGTTTAATTGCGAGTTCCTTTTTTCACACACAAATCAAATGTTTATAGCCAAAAAAAGCACTGGGTTTCCTCTCGTGCCTGCAGTGGGGGCGTGGGCAGGTCAGCGAGGAGAGGCCAACTAGATCGTCCATAAAATCAATGGTTTGTGCTGCCGGTTTAAATGGCCAGCGTTTCTCCTGCTTCTGTGACCTCCGCCTCATGAATTCACAAATAGGATTTCACTTAGCGCACAGTTGTTAGTGTAACTAGACATCGAGCTGCTATAGATTCAGCAGCGATAACAATAGCCGTTTACCTCAGTGACCAAAAGAGAAAGAAAAATATTAAATTACTTTTTACATTGTCTCCATAGATTTTCAAATCTTCCTGTTGGCTTGTGATTCAACCGTCAACCTTTCCTTTAAAAACTCACACTTACAAGAACAAACTATTACAAGAACATACTACAACATTAAAAAACACAATAGATTCATATTTTTGCTTTTTTCAGATTAATCTTAAGATCAATATCTGCGCTAATCATCAAAATGGTGTATAAGGAAAAAAAAAACAAACAAGTTTAACAAGTTTAAAACTCTTCAGGGATGTCAAGATTGTTCGAGTCATCGATGAACGTGATTATTCAAGTCACAATATAAGTGTAAGAACTAAAAAAGAATTATAATGAAAGTAATAATCGTAATCATGTTCACACAGGAAGTGGGGTACTTTTTATTTTATTTATTTTATCAAACGCTGCAGCCTTTGCGATTTGCTGATTGCATCCATTAAAATTGCGATTTTGTGTCAATTTGGTTTAATTGTGCAGCCCTGGCCTTTAAGAGGTAAATAAAGTCATCTGCTCAGAGGCTTCAGAGGCTAAACAACAGGATTTCACAAAAATAGCAGATTGTCACAGGGATCAGCTCAACATTTCATTTTTATCACCGTATCACCCAGCACTACATCAAACTACAATAAAAACTCACTCTTGATATAACCCTAAGCACAGAAATGTCCACTCACAAGAACAGCTATAAAAATGATTGATTTATATTTTTGAAGATTTTAAGATCTACCCCTGCCCTCATCAAAAATGTCAAATATATATACCACCTCATGATTTTAACACCTTCATTTATTACCTCCCTAAACTGAAGCCAGGGGAAAAATGGTGGAATTTTTATTTGTTAACCTTTATTCAACAAGGTGAGAACCCATTGCGATCAAGACCTTTTTTTATGTGTCATAGAAAGGTTTACGTTTTTTCAAAATCTGATGCTTCACAAGAACTAAAAACACTGCCACAAACATGGTGGTGGCTGGTCCCTGTGACAATCTGCTGTATTTGTGAAATTGTCGTGTCGTGATTCACTGTTTGTCTCTTTAATGCAGCTGTCTGTTCAAACACACTTTTTCTTCTGTTGTTTAGCCTCTTTAACTAACACTGTAGTTTGGATTTGTACAAACATGTTCTGAAACGGGCAACAAACGCACGACCAAAAGTGACAAAAAAGTGTTCAAAAGCAACAAAAATGCACCTACGAACAACATATGTGACTCAAAGCACCAAAATGCGTCTAAAAGTGCCAAAACACAACTAAAACCACAAAGATGCGCTGAAATGACAAACAAAACTGAACGTGACAAAAACAAGACTTAAAACGACAAAAATGAGACTTAAAAACAACGACACGACTCAAAGTGACAAAGATGCGTTTAAATATGACAAACACAACTGAACGTGACAAAAACGCAACTAAAAGCGACAAAATTGTGTTTTGAAATGTGAATTTGAACTGAATACTATTATTAAAAGCATAAATCGCAAATCTAATCACAATCGCCCTGGTCAGAAAAATCACAATTAGACATTTTTTCTAACTCTATTATAGGCAACAACAAAACAAAAAGCAAAGTGAACATGAATTGTGCTAAAATCAGAATCATGATTTGGCCCAAAGAAAATCGTGATAGTTTTTTGCCATATGGCTCAGCCCTAACGACAATATCAATCAGTTCTGAGGTGTCTTTTTTTATTGATATACGCTCAGAGTTTGCCTGTTGTAAATACAACAGCAGTATACTGTTATTCACCCTTCACAAACCAATGGGATAATGACCCCCAAAGAGTGGACTTGGGCTAAGTGTGCTGTCAGAGGGCTGTCCCATCAGAAGTGAGTGAGAGGAGCACTTCTTTCACAGCTGCTGCTCACTGAGGGCACTACACTTATCTGTGGTGAATGGCGCCCTCATGTGGTGCTACTGCGAATGTAACTTTTGCAACGCTTTCTAATAATGCCAGGATTTGCCCATCGTTTTATGTGCTTAGACGTGACACTGGTTTTACATGACCACTAAAGCTCTGGGCTAGACTAGAATAATAAGAGAGATCTGATCCTGACAGTAGATGAGTGGATTTTTAGAGTAACTGTTGTATAGTGCTTTGAGTTTACAATAACTCTTTCAATCTTTAACCTTTAATCTTTCATTTTTGTCTTTGCCACAGTGGTTTTCTCTTCTTTTTTTTTTTTGCATCCTTGTCACAGCCTGCACAGTGTCAGTAAGAAATCAGATAACTCACATCAGATGGAACTGTTTACATGACATTTCTATAATCTGATCACCCTAGATTATGATTAACCTTTATTTAAACATTTAGGGGCCCTTGATAATTACCAGATTTTATTGTGTGCATATAAATGTAGCCGGTGACTGCAGATGCTGGATATAATGAAAAAAATATTCATCACTAACTTTTTTTTTTGTTATTGATGATTTAGTTGTGTTATATTTGTCATAGTCCTTTTGTAGGGTCATAGGGCTCTGTAGTAGAATCGACCATCTGTCGATGATGTTTTAGACGTCAAAACATTTTCTTAGTCGACTATTTTACTGGGATTTGGTGCTGAATTGTGAGTCTGTCTGTGTCTTCCCCTGTGTCTTTTGTATACATTAATAGGCTGTGTATAGTATATATTGTTTATTGATTATTGTTAATCCCATTAGCTCAGTCAAACGCTATTCTTCCTGGGGTCCAGATTACGAGATTTGTATTTCGGCTTTAAATTGTTATTTTTTTTATGAAATCTTTTGAGTTTGTGGTCATGTGAGCATGGTTTGGGTCTGATAACTTATGTGATCCTAGAGATACTTCATTTACAAGTACCAAGTATACCATGAAGTAAAACGCGACTAATCTATGCAAAAGCCAGGCTTATCTTTAGCTGACCAAGAATTTCTTCAGTCGACCTCAGCAGTTTGATGCTTGACACGATTATTGACCTGGTGAAAGATAATGTCCATTCATAACTTTATGGATAGCTTTATCAATCAAACATTTTTTCCCCCTTTACAGTCTGACATAAAGTCAAAATGTTACCAAAAAAGATTTACCAAAAAATATTGCTGAAAATGTAACTACAAAAGCACTGACAAGCACAAAAAGATTTTGCATTATTCCACATAGTTACACCTTGATTCTGTGATTCATTGGCTTTTTTCCCCCATTTATTTCAATCAAAAGTGTATATATATTTCTTCTTTTTTTTTTTTTTTGCAGATGCTACAACTGTGGAAGCCCAGGTCACCACGCCAAGGAGTGTCAGCTGCCCCCACAGCCCAAAAAGTGCCACTTCTGCCAGAGTCTGTCGCACATGGTGGCGTCGTGTCCGCTCAGAGCACAGCAGAGGGCCGCACTGGACACACAGGGAGCGGCGGTTGCCATGGAGACAGAGGCCGGGCCGAGCCAAGGCACGGACACTGAGATGACCGACTGACTGACGCTGTGACCTATAGGAGTGGACAGAGGGCAGTGGAGAGCTAGAGGCTGTTTCCCAGTCGCAATTATGTTGGAATGATCTCTCTGCATTTTTATGCGTACATTCTCAGAAATATAAATTCTGAAACGACCATACAATTACTTTGCGACCAACCATTTCATGCTCTGGGGCAGCTGTGGCCGTGTATTGTGTTGTACAGCTCTATTCAGCTTCAGGCCCCCGGGCACAGATCAGGCCCCTCTTAAAATTGGATCTGGCCTGCTGCCCATCTTCCAAATTAATTTTAATTCTGGGTTAGGTCTAGATAATTATACTTTATTACTCCCACATCAGCAGACATACAGAGAATTAGTAACTGGTTTAGTCCCAGTTTAATTCTGGTTCAGTACCAGACCTATCCAGCCCAGAGGCCATGGCCAAATAATCTGTTCCTCAGGAAATCCTGTCCTCGGGAAAATTTTGTTAAATAGCTCTGGTGTAGAGAAGGAAGTTTTATTTTTTTGGCTTGTCCAAACATAACTAAAATTCCATCAGGTTATCTGAATATTCCAATTATCTTATTTTTACTGGCCCTCACTGACAATTTGAAATGCTTGAATTTGATTAAAATCTGAAGGATTAAATAGTTTTAAGCGTCTTCAAAACCAAAGTGCTTTTCAGATAGTATGGGTAGAAACACCATTGCAACTGGGAAACGGCCTGGAGCCAGACTTCTGGTACAGACAGGACCATAACGTGAGCTCTCTGTGACCTCTAGCCCTTCACACTGGCCTCACTCCTTTGTACCGACTGCAGCAGCAACGCGACTGTATCTAAGACATATCAATGCTCCTTTATGTCCTATTGTAGGGTTTAAGCTTCTGACAAGTCTCTGAGCGTTTGAGCGAAACAATCGTGGACCAAGGGAAGTGTAGCCCATTGAACTTTATGTGCTTTCTCTGAATATCTCCTCAGTCTGCAAGTGATGACATTAGCCTGTCCAAGCCGTCCAGCACAGCAGCATGTAGCATGAGAAGAGTATCCCTTGACCGTAGTAGCTTAATGTAATGACTCTTTTGTTTGAGTGCTGAGCTCCTGGTGTATCGTTACACCAGAATTGGCCGGAATTCAACCAGTAAAGTTTTAAAGGACACATATGCTGCATTATTTGTATTATCAGCCGTTAAACATGCTCTTGGGTACTTTACTTTGGCTTTAAAATAATTGGTCTGCACACATTGCCTCACATCTGTCGGGTGTATCCCATGTCAAGAATGGAGTTAAAGCTCTATCTACTGGCTACAGAGGGAATTACACATGGGGAGGTAAACAAACCTAGCTTGCTGACATGCTAATGCAGGCACGGAGTTGTTTTTAGCATTTCTATTGTCAAATTTCGTCCATTACAAGTCTTGTAAATGATTTATGGACTTAAAAACAGCGCAGAAGATCTTGAAGCTCTACCTATCACATCACACATTTGGGAAATTTGGTACGGAGGGTATTTTTGAGGCTCAAAGATAGAGGAATTACCAAACAAGAGTTTTCAAACGACTGTGAATGAAGCTAAATGAGGGAACAATGTTAGAACATGATTTAAAGCTCAAATAGTTGCATAATATGTGTCCTTTAAATAACCATGAAATCTCAGGACTTACTGTAGTTACAACAATCAATTGTAGAAGTTCAACGATTATAGCAGAACTGGGCTGTCTGTCTTTTGTGCCTTGATTTGATGGAGGAAAAGTGGATAACAGAGGCTTACAAATGATCCCAGATGGACGTCGTACTGAACAGCAGTACAAACTAAATATTAAATAAAACATATCTGGATTGTTTTAATATTTTTCGGATTGAATGTAAATGATCTCACTCCTGAATCGATGTCCGCTAAGATTCAGACGTGGAGTGAACGTCGCGACCCAAGTGCCAGGTGCCTCAGTGCAGGGAGCTTACTGAAAACATTACAAACTCGAGTACCTTTTTAAACCTACGAATGAGCTTTCTATAGGGAAGTAATACCTACCAGATACTGTATGTAGTCATTTTGTATGCACGACCTGTAATGATTGTACGGCAGATGTTTTTCTGTCACAAATGAATGTTTTTTTCCACACATCCACAGAATTTAGGGTTGTTCCGAATATGAACAGGTTCTACTGTAGTTTGTACGAATTAAGAAAAAAAAAAAAAGAGCCAAGTGTCTGTATTCTGCACTGATGAACCATTGAGCCAAGTGTTGAACGGAAAGACTGGTACGATATGTTTTACAAATATTCTGCTGAGATTATATGGATTATAATGGAGCATTGTGAGGATTTAAAGGTGCTGTACCTGATTTTCACCGTCTTTTAAAACGTGAAAATCTGAACCAGTTAATTTTAAACTGTTTGTAATCGTCCAAATTTATTACCGATCGCCTTACGAGCATGCTAATTATTCACCGCATTAAGTCTATTCTTTTAGAGCGCACCGTCGAGTTTACCGTCATGCTGAGGCTAACAAACGTTAGCATGCTAACAGCGCGCTTCCTGCTTTGTGGAGAATAAAGCGCTCTGTAATCGGACGTAAACAGAACACAGTGTCTCATGTTGACTGTAAGAGCTGCTGCTTTTACAATATATCTGTACTGGGACCAGACAGACGTTACTTTACAACATGAAAAAAATATCAGGTACAGTGCCTTTTAATGCCTTGCGTTTATGAAACTAGTAATAATAGGCCTAGCAGTATGAATGTCTTTAGATGGACTCAGGGGAAAATTGTAGAAACTTTGCATTGATGCAGTTGTGGGCTGTAGCTTGAAAATAATAGTGGCACAGTTTCTTGCTAATTAGCAGAGCATGACATTAACAGCACGAGTCAGCTACCCAAAAGCTGGCTATTTTTATTTTGACTATGAACTCTTTTTGTTCCACCTGGTACTTAGAGTGATTTATGTTAAAACACAACCAACATCAAGATTTTGCTTGGGAATAACCGATTTATTTTGAGAAGAATTGCGGTTAGCAGATTTGGCTGCATATGCAAACCGCTTTTTTTGTTTGCTAAATTTGATCCCCAGCTCCCTGTTCTGATGTTAAAGATGCACTGTGTAATGTTTCTTAAGGGAGGGTAGCAATTCAGTTAATCCTGTATTTTTTCCTATTGCTGTTAGTATTAACCCCCTTAAAACGCAAGTTCTGAATAATCAAGAGGGTGTCGGCTACTACCAAACCATGAGCTACATTTAGGTTTTTAAGATGGGTCTAAGATTAGCGTATGAAACTGGCATCTGCGCTAAAGGCTAACAAACCCTAAATTGAGATTGCTGATGTTGTGCTTCTTTTAATCATCTAATGTCCATTAAACATCTTTTTTTGAATATGCTATTGATGTGGAGAGCAGATAAATATCCCAAAATTTCATGAAAACAACATTGATTTGAAGTATCTCCGGTTAGCGTCCTTTTTTTCTCCAACCCAGTTCAGCTGAGACCCAAAGCCCTAACCCTAAATTATCTGTTCCTTAATCTAATCCTAACCTTACCCTAATTGTTTGCTAGCATAGCCACCAATGTAAAGTGATAGTCTGTGACATAAGTGGGTTGGGGGGAAAAAATTAAGCCTACAGGTAGCATTGGTTAGTCAAATTATAGAGTTTGAGCAGCAGGGGGCAGACCCTCCACCAGAAAAGTTACATAGTGCACTTTTTACAAAACTTATTAGCCAGGACTGTGCTATTATAAATTATATACCAAAACTTGTAGATGGAAAAAAAGAATGATGATTAAAAAAAAAAAAGTTAGTGGCAAAAAACAATGTCAAGCCCTGCTAATTAGCTGCTATTTATTAATTTATTTATTTATTTATGAATGCATTTATTTATTGACACGGTCGTGATGAACCTTGTGGTAAACCAGGCCAGTATCCTAGTAGTTATTTTTACTTTCGATTTCAGTCTTCTGTACTAATAATTTTGTAATTATTATTTAACTTATTAATGTGCACTGTTATGTTTTGTCAAAATTGACTGTTTCAAATGTGTGATCTAATCAGTCCACGGTGTTTAACTTGTTGTAAATATAATGTAGTTAGTTATAGAAAATTGATTCATGCATGAATGTGTAGTTATGTTTTGTAGATTTTTTTAAGCAAATGAGACTTATTTGGAGTATAGTAATTGTACTGGCCTATAAAAGCATCTGCTCTGATGTTCACTTTACTGCCTTACAACAAACTCCATGTCTTTTTAGTGTTGTTAGTGTGTAGTTTCTAATATTTGATCAAGATCAAATCTGTCTTGTCAAAAATCTATACAAGTCTACCTCAGGTTGTGTGGGATTGCGGGCCATGATATGAATACATGCCCAAAATCCATTGTTTTTCTTTTTTATGTATATGGTGTGATTTATTTGTTAATTTATTTTGTATTTTGCCTAACAGAATGTATTTTTGCTTGTCGCTGCTGTTAATGTATTGATATGAAACCAAAGAAATGTAAGTTGAGTCGTGTTTTGGAGTGATACCAAAGTGTTCTTAATCTTAACATCTTTTGAACAGTTACCGACGTGTTATCTACACCACAAGAGCCTGTACACCCAAACAGAAGTGAACACTTTGAACATGCTCAGGGACTTCTATAGTGTAGACTTGACTTGATGAGTTGTATTTATTTTGTTATCATTTTACGGGTTTGAATGATTTTGTGTAGTAATATAATAAATGACTTTTAATAACTTTGTATTTTTTTGTTTTTCATAAAGTGTTTTTTTTTATGTTGTAGCACATATATTTGTTTATTTACTAACCTTTATTTAATCAGGAAAGAACCCATTGAATGAGAAAATATATACTGCAACTTTATAAAGCATATAGATTTAGACAAACCAAAAAAAAGGCTATCTAGGAGATTATTAAGAAGGAATTTTACAAAAAAATGTAGTAATAAAACTTCAATGTTCTCAGTTTACTTCCAACGAGTCGACTGACTTGATTGAGACGTTTTTATTGCCCAACAATTGATTTTAACACCACCAGTCAAAGCACGTCAAGGAAATGGCGGAAGTCAAACAAAAAGCTTTCAAAATAAAATATCTTATATAACGCGGAGTTATAAAACTGTGCAAATAAGTTATGAGGGTTTTTTTTCTGGTGTATGTCGTGTATCTAATGTTATTTGCATTGAGACTAAATCGCAACATCTTACTTAATACGGCTATGTTAAGTAACTCCGGTACTAATGTGCAGAAGTTGTAGATGTATGTAGGCTATATCAACTATGAAAATAGATAAAATATTGTAATGAACAATATACAATGAAGATGTAGTATTCAGTAAATAGGCAAACAGGTTTCCTTAAGTACAGACAAATAGACTGATAAAAAAAAGTTATGAAAGGAGATATTAAAGTTTAAAATTGTAACTATAATATATTATAGTCAATCATTGGCTAAAATGTGGAACTATGCAAGTTCATTAAATGTCCATACACAATTTGACGGATGGCCCATGTCTTCCTCACATTTATAGGCCTATTGTGTGTGTGTCAAATTGTGTAGACATTTTTCACTTTCACTTCACTGCATTTTCACTACTTTTAAATCACATTCAATTACAAACAACAAATTCAAACTACATATTAAAATGTAGTTCTGTCAGGTAGAAAACGGCTCACTAAAAAGGTGTGAACAACTGACAGGTCGAACAAGGACAAAGTGGCGCGTTACTACATATTTTATTGTGAAAGCGCTGGGCGGAAGTTCTCTCGCCGCGTGCTCCGCCGCTGCAGCGCTCGCGCTCCGCAGCTGCACGCGCCGTCCGTCCCTCCAGCGCTAGACGTGCAGAGCGTGCACTGTGCGGCGGTAATGGCTGCCAGCGAGAGACAACAAATGAGCCTCCGACACACGCCTTAAAGGTGAGATCCGCTCGTCCTCAGCCTCCAGCGGCCATCTCCGTGTGCCGCCGCGGTTCTGTTCTCATGATCGGTGTATGCGCTGGATCCGCTCTCCTACTTGTTTGGCAGGTGTGTGTGTTTGGGGCAAATCCGGATTGGGTTTCCTCCTGACACTCTCATGCATATACAATAAAGTGTCAATGCCTTTGCTGGACACGCGTGTCCTTTCTCCGCCCGGACGTTAGCAGCAGCTGGACTTGTGCTAAGGGGCAGAATGAGGAGTTTGTGGCCGCACAGCTTGTTGGTGAAAGCTGGATTCTTTGTTAGCTGGTGTTAACGTGATTAGCTAACGTTAGCAGCAGACCAACAACATTGTTCGCAGTCGGTGGCCAGGCCGGAGCCGTTAGCCAATCAGTCCGCACGGGGAGCGCCCAATTAGCCCTGTTAGCACACCGACGTCCCCCTGTCAGAGCCCCGGGCCAGCGTGCACTGTCCCGGCCGTGTCCACTCCAGTGTGACAGTGACAGGTGGTTCTGAGGTGACCAAGTCTGGCTTTCACTTTTGATTTAATAGAACCTTTAAAATGCTCTGTCAACAGAATGTTCAACATTCCAGAATGGAGGCAATTGGAAGCAAAATGAACAAATATGTTACTTACACCCACAATTAACTACATGTTAGAATTTCTATTGTAAGTTATTTGCTTCTCTATTACAAAGGATGGAGAAACACTACTTTCAAGCTTCAAAATTTTATTTGAGATTTAAAATGAGTCATATATGTCATAAAAATGTGGATGCAGCAAAAAAATAGTATTGTAAACAAAGTATTCTAAACACGTCTGCACATTATTGTCCCATAAAACCCCAAATTCTGGATTTAGCCTTAAATTGCACATGACATGTTAGACTACACATTTCACTAAAACGTAGAGAACATGATTATGTTTAAGATTTTATTAAAAATGTTTCCTATTTTCACCAGTTTGACCATTGTGGTGAAGTTTTATGATATTACTTCCTGGTTGAACATGAGCAGCAAGTGAGGCATAATTAGAGGTAGTTCCACAACAATTACCAGACTGTAAACAGGGGCCAAAATCCATTAAAAAATTCATAGTAGTTATCATTTGACACTAAAAAAAACCTGATAAGACTGTTCATTTGATAAATGATTGTTTAATCTGTCAGAAAATGCATCTGTTGTGTGTAAATTGTCTGCATTTTGGATGGAATATCGCTTATTGACGACATCATAGAGTGATTCTGTTTTAGACCTTGGCACTACTTCCTGTAATTTTGAACTTTTAGTTTTCAATTGTTCTTGACAAAGTGCAATTTGACTGATGTGAAACTATGATAAATATTTACCACAGTAAATATCCCACCAAACTAAGTCATAATTAGGAAAAACATGAGAACATTCATTTGCACTTAAACCAAAATCATTAGTAGCCTATAAAGGCCTATTAATTATATATATATAAATGTAAATAACCATGTTCTGTTCTGACTTAATAATTCTACCCAAAGCTAGACTATTTTATGGGCACAACTTTATCTTTGTGCATTATTATTGTACGCCTATTGAACATTTTTTCACCCGTCATCCCTTAGGATTTAGACTTACAGGATTTTTATAGTTAATTATATAGGGTTAGTTATATTAGGGTTAATTATATAATTTCTTAACTGTCATTTTGCCTTATGTATTTGGGGAATAATATTTTTAAATTGTTAAAGGACACATATTGTGCTACAGTGACTTTTTAAAGATTTGAATCATGTTCTAATGCTAGTGGAAAATCCTCTCCTCTGAGCGTGAAACACTTCCTGCTGAACTCCGTTGATCTGGGACATTTGTTCAGATCGTCTGTGTCACTTATCTGAGAAGCTTAAGTCCTTAAATCATCACTAGACTCGCTCTGAGCGTTTCTCACTGCTCGTACTTGTACTAGCTTGATAATAGGGTGTTGTATAGAGACAACATAATTAAAATGTGTATTACGCTTGTCGCCATCTAGTGGTTAGATGCGCTCAGTAAGTGTCGTTAGAGACTGCTAAGAAAAATGTATTTATTTTCATAATAAACTTTTTTTTTTTCAAAAGGCAAATTTAAGGTCCCCAAGGTTTATTGAAGGCGAATAACAAAAGAAGACAATGCATTATATTTTTCCTTTAATATTAAGGGAAAAGGACTGATTTTATATTTAGACTCGTCTTTTTCACACACACAAAAAAAAATAAATAAAATCCACATTCTTATTTTAAAAAGATCCTGGCATTAATAGTGACCTAATTATAACACACTTTTGCAGAGATCGAAGTACAAAGTTAGCAGATTTCATACACAGAATTTGGGCTGTATTTCAAATTCATAACATAGAATGTTTACTTCGATCTGAGGAAGTGGCAGCCCAAGTGACAAAGTATGGCTACACATCTAGATGCCTGAAAGATGATATCTACAGTATTGGCAGAAGAGAGAGCTTGTGCAACTTGTCGGTAAAAGTGAACTGGTATGTTAATTATAGTGGTGTCACTAAAGTGTAAAGTCATAAAGTTCTAAATACAGGAAATTGTAGCAGAACTTTGTGTTTGTAACTGCTGTGATTAGAAATGTGTTACATGAAGTGTATTTCATGTCCGAATTTATATGTTCTTTATTGTATTTAGAATTGTACATTATATTGGAAGCTGTTTTATAACGTCCAAAAGATTCTAGCTGTATGTGATTGTAATATTTGCAGAATCTGACCGTTTGAAGGCTGGTGTCGTCTTGTAAGATTTACGGATATCAAAAAAACAAGAGGAATTTCAAATCATAAAACGACAGAGTCACACTGGTTCACACAATCAGTCGAGGCTACCACTAAAGTTTGTCTGTGCAAATATCAGGCTCTGTGGTTGTAGCGGTTAGCTGACTCTACATGCCAGCGTTTTTTTGCATTTATAGAAGTTACTACAGAGATACGGTCCTGTTCATGGCGGAGCGCCTCTGCTACTTGAGAAATGTTTGTTTGACAGAGATTGATCGTAGACACTCTGCGGCCAAGATTCCAGGTCTGATACAAATCCTAGCTCACCGTAAAATGCATCTAAATTTAATCTTTGTCCCTTAAAATGCCATGCCATCAAAATGTTTAAAATCCTGGAATGGACCGTAACAATAACTAACATCAGATCTTAATATTAAGATTAGAGCTGGGTGATACGGCCAAAAAATTAACACCATTTTCTTGGGGCCGGATCATGATTTCGATTTTTTTCACGATTCATGTTCACTTTGTATTTTTCTATTGCCTGTAATTGAGCTGCACGATTTAGGAAAACATATCTAAATGTGATTTTTCTGACCAGTGCCATTGTGATTAGATTTGCATTTTTTTTTATTTAAGTCTTTGTCACCGTTAGTCATGTCTTTGTCGTTTTTAGTCGCGATTTGGAGCATGTTTGTAGGCGCGTTTTTGTCGCTTTTGAACATATTTTTATCATTTTTGTCGAAAATGTTTGTACAAATCCAAACTACAGTGTTAGCAGTTTTTATTCAAATCAAAGCAAGACATTGTGTTGTCTGTGGTAGAAATGATTGCACTTTAAAAATTGCATCCATTAAAATTGCGATTTTGTGTGGATTTGGTTTAATTGTGCAGCCCTGGTCTATAAGAGATAAATAAATACGTCTGCTCAGAGGCTTCAGAGGCTAAACAACAGGAGAAAAGTGTGTTTGAACAGACAGCTGCATTAAAGACACAAACAGTCAATCACGACACGATCATTTCACAAAAATTTTGAAATTCCAGTGTAGAACCGTCAGTCGGTTTGCTTTACTGTCATGAAGGATAGGGGCCGAGGGCTGGGCGATACGGTGATAAAAATGGAATGTTGAGCTCGTCCCTGTGACAATCTGCTATTTTTGTGAAATCCTCCGTCCTATCGAGATTCACTTTAATGCAGCTGTCTGTTCAAACAATTTTTCTCCTGTTGTTTAGCCTCTGAGCAGATGACTTTATTTACCGCTCAAAGGCCAGGGCTGCACAGTTAAACCAAATCAACAAAATATCTTGCTTTGATTTGAAAAAAAAAACTGCCAACACTGTAGTTTGGATTTGTTCAAACATGTTCTGAAACAAGTGACAAAAGCGCAACAAAAAGCGATAAAAATGCATTCAAAAATGAAAAACACGTGCCCACAAACAACAAAGACGTGACTAAAAATGACAAAAGCGCGACTAAAACGAAAAAGACCCAACTAAATGTGACAAAGACGCGTTTAAACATGAGAAACACAACTGAACGTGACAAACACGCAACTAAAAGCGACAAAATTGTGTCTAAAATGTGAATTTGAACAGAATACTATTATTAAAATGAATCACACATCACCCTGGTTAGAAAAATCACAATTAGATATTTTACTAAATCGTGAAGCTCTGTTAAAGCAACAGAAAAATACAAATTGAACCTGAATCGTGAAAAAATCGAAATCATGACATGGCCCTAAGAAAATTGTGATCATTTTTTTGCCATATCACCCAGCCCTTTAAAAAATATTATTTTCTAACCTCAAAATTGTATTATAGTTGTACTTGTGTAGTATATGTGTTTTTCATATTTTGGGATATTCTAAAGTTTCTCAATGAAATAGCTCTTTGTACTTCACTTTTGCCTCCGTTTTGGACTTTAGAAACAAACTAACAATTCTTTGAAGGGGCTATACATCCGCCTCTAGCGTTGGTTCAATGGTACGTTCTGTCTCTGTTCTGGTTTTGGTCAGGCCTTTCTCTAGAGCTTTGTTTCGTCGTCTGGGTCAGCGTAGAAAATATGTGAACTGTGGCCTTTCACACGTGTCCAAACTCTGTCACTATCATGGCAGTTATGTGTGGATCAACTTTAAAATGGCCACAGCCGCTGAAGGTAAGTATTGCTATCGATTTAGCGTAAACTTAAACATTTTTCCACTAGCAAAACCTTGTCTGTGACTTATTTTTGGATCTGTGTTCAAAATGTCATTGCTTTTCTTCGACAGGGCTGAGATCGAAAACTAAATGACAAGTTGTTAATAGAGCTGCGAGTAGTCCTAGATTTAGATAATCGTAATGGTTCTCTGGACTACAGAGAGACTAAACACATATGAAGAGGCATTTTATAACAAAGACAGCGGCATTATTATTTCAAAATAGGGCTGCAACGATTAATCAATTATAAAAAAGTATAATCTACTCATCCTTAACTGTACAGACTCTATAACACATGTCAAAAGACCTTGTATAATAAAGACCGTAAAATTAATACAGCAAAATGTCAAAAAAGATTAGATTATTGCTAATTTTCATCAATAATACTCTTTATTCATACATATTTTCTAGAAGTCTTCAGTCACCATATGTCAACCTTTATTTGGCTGATAATGTATTTAAAAAGTTTAAATATACAATAGAAATAGTCGTTTGACATGCTAACTAAAATAATTGTTAGCGACAGATCTATTTCAAAATGTAAAAAAAAAATGAACAATTTCAGATTTTCATGGATAATACACTTAAATTGTTAATATTCTCTATCTTAAAGACTTCAGTCACCATATTTCAACATTCATTTGGTGGTTGATGTATTTTAAGTGTCAATGTACAGTAGAAATAATCATTTAACTCGATAAGACGGTGTAATTCTAAAGTGTAAAACGTCTTGAACGGTCCAGTTTCTCTCAAAGGTTCTAGACTGTGAAACTCTTCCCTCCGATCTAAAACATGTTCAGCAGGACTCTGAAACTAATTGATTAGTCTAGCGATTATTCTGTCAATTAATCGATTATTTGTTTGGAACGCAAAGCCACGTGGTGAACACATTTTTGCTCATTTTGACTCTTTGGCTGAAGTGAAGCCGTTTGAAGATCCTGATGAAGGACGTTTGCGGTGTGTGTGGCATGTTTTCAGAAAATGTACATATTTTCCTGGTACTTTTCATGCAATTGCGGCTCAATTTGAGTCATAAAATGTATTTTCTCAGCTCATGGCATGTGTTGGAACCTTTGTGTAGACCAGCTAACAATCATTCGATTACTGAATTAGTTGTTTATTTCAGTAATCGATTAGTTGCAATTAACTTAACTTGATGCACCCTTACTTCATTTATTCCTTTTTGTCCACCATCTGATAAAAGGAAACTCTCAGCTGCTGGACAGATAAAACCAAAGCTGTAACCCTCTTTATTTCTTAAATTCCTAGATGAATCGAGGTCAGTTTGTCCTCCAAACTCGCAAGTAAAACAACAAGAAAACCCTAACATTTAAAACTAATTAATTAAACTTTTGTATGGATTCCACCTGGACTTTAAACTTCATTACAAGTCACTAAAACTCAGCTTTTAAAGAGGAATCGTCAAAACCCAACAGTTAGTCAGACCAGCCTAAAGACCCCAGCTTTACTCCTTATATTTACCCAAAAAAATCTAATTGGGATTTAAAATCAGATTTTCCTTTGTGTCCGTCATGTTACCACTTATTACTCTTAAATATACTAAAATGTTACAATCAGACATCTGAGACTGAAGCTACAGAGTCTCAGCTTCACAAAGAGCCCAGACGTTTGTTTTTACTCAGCTTCAGTTTGAAATGGGGCTCGCTTTAGGATAAATCAGCCAGGTTTAAAAGCCTCGTATCATCAGGTGTTATAGCATTTAAAGGAATTTTTCGAAATATTGTTATTAGCCGTTAAATATGCTCTTAGGTATATTAAGTTTGGCATCTCATGTTCAACAAAGAAGTTTATAAAAACAAAGTGAACGTCTTGATCGGGCTCTGTTTGCCCTGGCACTTACAGAGCGTACAGAAAAGCATGGGTCATGGAATGTTGGTGAGCTGGTTAGTTTGTAGTGATCGTGTTTAGAGGCAGAAACGCTCAGAGCGAGTCTGGCGATGATTTAAGGACTATAAACAGCCGATTATTAATCTGAAGTGACGTCTAAAATCGGAAAAACGTCATCGATTGAGGGAGTCCAGCAGGGAGTGTTTTTGACGGTCGGAGAGAGGATTTTCTAACCAGCATTCACTAAACTAGCTTGAATGAGGCTAAATGTAACTCCAGGTGTGTTTTTGATGACGGAACATTGTTAGAACAACGTTAAAAGCTCAAAAAAGTCACTAGAGCAGAATATTTTCCCTTTAAAACAATGCATTTAGTTTAAACCAATGTAATATCAAATAAGGAAAAATAAACACTAAATGAAAAAATAATTGTTGTCTAGTCCAATGGTTCCCAACTTTTTTTGTCTCGAGTACCCCCTAAGCTTTGTTTCACACTCCGAACACCCCTTAATTTGAGTTTCAGGCAAATAAATGGGTTTACTGGTAGAATATAGTCAGTTATTACTATTATATGTATTGTTTTAATTATATTTATGGACCAAGATGCTCCAAAGAGATGCTAAATGTACAACTAATCACACAATTTTACAGATAAAAGTGCATTTCATCTTTTTAAAACCTAAAACCATTCCAAGTACCCTCTGGTAATTCCTCAAGTACCCCTTGGGGTCCCCGTACCCCTGGTTGGGAAACA
Organism: Rhinogobius similis; assembly: GCA_019453435.1. Lineage (NCBI taxonomy): Eukaryota > Metazoa > Chordata > Actinopteri > Gobiiformes > Gobiidae > Rhinogobius > Rhinogobius similis. The sequence goes on along the minus strand of CM033635.1, from coordinate 33,026,399 downwards.
CTGGTCTAGTCGACTACAAAACAGTGGTTAGTTGCAGCCCTAATCATCATCACATAAAAACAATTTCTACTATATTCTACTGCATATTCTACTGCATTTCTAAACCTGACAAAATAAAATGTCAAATGAAAAAATAAATAAGTAAATAAAGAAGTGAGTGTACTGACCCGTGCGTGTTCTGCCCGTGCAGCGAGGACTAGGATGGTCAGCAGCCAGCCCAAGTACGAGCTGATCCAGGAGGTGGGGCGGGGCAGCTACGGCGTGGTGTACGAGGCCGTGGCCAGGCGCTCCGGGGCCCGCATGGCCGTCAAGAAGATCCGCTGCCACTCGCCCGAGAACGTGGAGCTGGCCCTGCGTGAGTTCTGGGCCCTGAGCAGCATCCAGAGCCAGCACCCCAACGTCATCCACCTGGAGGAGTGCATCCTGCAGCGGGACGAGCTGGCCCAGAGGATGAGCCATGGGTCCAGCTCGCCGCTCTACCTGGAGGTGAGCGCTTCTCTCTGCCGCTCGCTCTTTTGCTCTTTTCTTCCGCTCTTTCTTTTGCCCCGTCTTTCTTTAACTCTTTGTTTTGCTCTTTTCTTCCGCTCTTTCTTGTGCCCTGTCTTTCTTTAACTTTGTTTTGCTCTTTTATTCTTCTTTCTCTTGCTTTTTCTTCTGCTCTTTTCTTTTGCTCTTTCTTTCTTTAACTCTTTCTTTCGCTCTTTTCTTCCACTCTTTCTTTTGCCCCGTCTTTCTTTAACTTTGTTTTGCTCTTTTATTCTTCTTTCTCTTGCTTTTTCTTTTGCCCTATCTCTCTTTAACGCTTTCTTTCGCCTTCTTTCTTCTCTTTTATTTTGCTCTTTCTTTTGCGCTTTTCTTCCGCATTTCTTTCTTTTGCCCTGTCTCTTTCTTTCGCTCTTTTCTTTCACCCTTTTTTTTGTTCTTTTCCTTCTTTCTTCTGCTCTTTTCTTTTGCTCTTTTCTTCCGCTCTTTTCTTTTGCCCCGTCTTTCTTTAACTCTTTGTTTTGCTCTTTTATTCCTCTTTCTCTTGCCTTTTCTCTTGCCCTGTCTCTCTTTAACGCCTTCTTTCGCCTTTTTTTTCTTTTATTTTGCTCTTTCTTTCGCTCTTTTCTTTCACCCTTTTTTTGTTCTTTTCCTTCTTTCTTCTGCTCTTTTCTTTTGCTCTTCCACTCTTTTCTTTTGCCCCGTCTTTCTTTAACTCTTTGTTTTGCTCTTTTCTTCCGCTCTTTCTTTTGCCCTGTCTTTCTTTAACTTTGTTTTGCTCTTTTATTCTTCTTTCTCTTGCTTTTTCTTTCGCCCTCGCCTTTTTTTTCTTTTATTTTGCTCTTTCTTTTGCGCTTTTCTTCCGCATTTCTTTCTTTTGTCCTGTCTCTTTCTTTCGCTCTTTTTTCACCCTTTTTTTGTTCTTTTCTTTCTTTCTTCTGCTCTTTTCTTTTGCTCTTTTCTTCCGCTCTTTTCTTTTGCCCCGTCTTTCTTTAACTTTGTTTGCTCTTTTCTTCCGCTTTTTCTTGCTTTTTCTTTTGCCCTGTCTCTCTTTAACGCTTTCTTTCGCCTTTTTTTCCTCTTTTATTTTACTCTTTCCTTCTGCTTTTTCTTTTGTCCTTTTCTTTTGCCCTGTCTCTTTCTTTCGCTCTTTTCTTTCACCTTTTTTTGCTATTTTCTTTCGCTCGCTCGCTCTTACTTTCTTCTGCTCTTTCTTTTGCCTTGTCTTTCTTAAACTCTTTGTTTTGCTCTTTTATTCCGCTTTCTTTTGTCCTTTTCTTTTGCCCTGTCTCTCTTTAACGCTTTCTTTCACCCTTTCTTTCGCTTCCTTTCTTTCTCTTTCTTTGTCTCCAATGCATATTCATTATTAACATGAATCTATGTACACTTTAATGTATTAATATGAATCAGTTTGTCAGTGGCATTAACATCCAGACAACATTAGATAACAACAGTTGCTACAGTTTCAGTGTGTTTCATAATGTTGTGCCGTGTCTTTGTACATCAGCCCTTTCCAGTGTTCTTTTTTTAACTTATAAAAGAGTGGCCCATTTAGAACTTTAAAAATGAGACGGGCATCCAGAAACATCTGATAGCTTTATTTGACAGGGACAGAGTACATAAATAAATATACCACAATTAGCCAAAAAGGCCACTTTTCATCTGTTGTCCCTGGACATAGATCCTTATGTGCACACTTTGTTCTGTCTATGTAAATAGTTGTCCCAACTGTTCAACTTCATCTCAAAGATGAACAAATGAACAAAAGTCTCCTAAGCTAAGCAGGTCAGTCCTTGGATGGGAGACCGTTGACACTTCACCACCTTGCCCAGTATAAAAGTGGTGTGTGTGTGAATGGCTGGTGGTGTTCAGAGGGGCTTATGGCACAGATTGGCTGCCTTGTTTTGTCATGTCTGCCCCAGGGCAGCTGTGGCTACACAAGTGACCATCATCACCGAGGATGAAGTGAATGAATAATGACAACAGTGTAGTGCATTGAGAGACTTCAGACAAGTCTGTAAAGAACATTACCAGTGTAATTGTTATTATGAAGGTACACACTCTTCGGCCTGAGCTTATAAAGTCTTCTTCCAGTATCTTCTTGTTCTGGGTCAGAGCAGGTTGCTGTTCTTTGTGAGGTGTGTTTGTCAAACTAAGAACACTATGTCTCATTGTGTTGTGTTTGACTCCAGAGATCTACACACACGTAATTACTAACTCAAATATAATATATATACTTGGCTTGGGGCCAGGCATGGATTATGTCCAGTGCTTAATCAACAACTTTCTCTGCGTGTATGGCATACACTGTCTGCTGCACACAGTGACAGTGAAGAAGAGCTGTGCTTGGCCCTGAGCTCTAGTGTTTCAGCTTTATTTCCTCGGCCTTGTCTTGTCCTCAAGATAAGCTTTCTAAAATGTAAACATGCTGCTGGTGTTAATGTCAATACACATCTACAAGTATGTAAGGACACATATTCTGCATTATTTGTGTTGTTAATGTCCTTTAAACATGCTCTTGATTTCCTCTACTTTGGCATCTCATGTTTTAGACGTCTACAAAAGTACACATTACTTTAATTCAGTCTGACCTTTCCCACATTAGGAATTAAGCTCTATCATATAATATCATATACATCATATAATCATCACAATCATATACATAAGGGAGCTAAACAAACCTAGCTTGCCCTGATGCAAATATAAGCATGCAGTCGTAATTAATGTGATTTGAGTCAGAAATGCTCAGAACGAGTCTGTTGATGATTTATGGATTTAAAGCAGAACTCAATAACTTCAGCGACAGAGCTCCCCCTGCAGGTCTCTTGAGAACCTACACTCCTTGTAAAATGACGGCAAAAGCTTTTTTTTCCCCTTCCTTTTTATTGAAATAAGAGTTTAATCACATACAAAAACTTTTAATGTCGCCAAAAATTAAAAAAAAAAAAAGCCAAGGTAGCAGCTGGTTTTCCGCTCAGAGACATCAGGGGGCGACGGAGGGCCTTCAAACGGCCCGAAAATACATTTACAACCACCACACAGAAAGAGGTTTAATAAGGTAAAAATGTTACATAGTTCTACTTTAAAACAGCACAAAAGATCTCTGCGCTCAATCTTTGACGTCACAAAACTGGAAAATTATTGTTTTGTGAGGCTCAGAGGGAGAGGACTTACTAAACAGGTGAATAAAGCTAAACACAACATATATCATTTATAACAATATTGTGTATTGTCCTAATGGCCATAATTGGATTGTATTTTTGCAATCCAGTAGAAATGTTCCAAAACACAAAATGCAACTTAACTGTTGGACAATTTATGCCGTAGGTTTTTCGTTTGTTTTTTTTTCCTTCGATGTCTGTTTTTATTGGATTTTTCATCTGTTTTGTTCTCTCTCTGTGTCATGTTCAATGTTTTAGGTTTTGTTTAGATATTTAAAACTGGGGGTAAAAAAAAAATAATCCAGAACATGCCTATAAATGTTCGTATCGAGAATAAAAAAGTGACGCCGGGGTACACGTGTCCAAAAAATGGTTACAAAACTATTATCAAAAATAGGTGCTCAGTTGAAGAAGAGGCTGCTTCTTTACACTAGAAAAATGTCCTATTTGGGTGAAAACGTGAGGTAAAGAATAGGTTGAATATTCCCAAAGACAAAAATCCGAGGCACTCTGTCACTTTATGTAAATGCGTTGGTTGAGGTTTAAGTGCACAAAGTGAATGGACACAAAAATTAAAGATTACACCGAATGCTTTTTGACAGTTGTCTTATTGTAGACTTGACACGTTTCAATTGTTTACTCCAATCTATTTATTAGGGGTGTAACTACTCACCTGTATTCTATCCACAACATCGATCTTAGCTCAGCTAGTTTTTCGCAATCCATTCCACGTATGGACGCAAACGCCAAACTACTCGTAAAATATATTTGTGCAGTGTCTATATCTAGAATGTATAAGTCACACACTCAAGTAGCATTACCGTTCATTATTTTTGGTTAATGTTATTTAAATCAACGTTAAATCGTTTTATCCTCGTGACGCGTCATCTTCAAGCTCCTGCTGTCGTCGCTGAGGAGTCACATCAGAACCAAAGTCAGCACGGCGTGTAGAGAGCAGAGGAAAAGTGAGATTTAAGTGAAATGATGCTTTCATTAGTGTGTAAATACATTTTGGCATGGGATCCACGTTAGAATCTAATTTTTCCACATGAAGTTCCAGTTTTACAGCTTCTGTTAAAACCACCACACACCAAAGAGCCATGAACATGAACTTCCTCAAACCAAATCAAGTGATGATTTTAAAAGTAAAATTCAAGGAAAAAACATCTATTCTGCTACAGTGACTTTTTTGAGCTTTTAACCATATTCTAACCATGTTCCGCCTTCAAAAACACACCTGAAGTAGCACTCAGCTGCATTCACGCTGTTTTGAGGAATGTTCATTAGAAAGTCCTCTCCCTCTGACCGTCTAAAACACTTCCTGCTGAACTCCCTCAATCTCTCACGTTTTTTCAGATTTTCTACGTTACTTATCAGAGAATGTGCTGTTTTAAGGCCTTAAATCATCGCCAGCATTTCTCTTAAAGTGATAATATAACCAAATTGTGTATATTGCTGGGCGCCATCTACAGGCTGCAAACTTTCAGTGAGTATCAGGGCAGACAGCAGAGAAACATGTTTATTTATTGCATAATTTCTTTTTTAATTTTTTTCAAAATATGAGATGGCAAATTTAAGGAACTCTAGAGCATGTTTAAAGACTAATAACAATATGAAAAATGTAGAATAAGTTTCCTGTGATTATTTATTGATTCCCAGTATCAGGTTCTCCATATAAAAAAAAAATAACTTTCATTAATTGAAATGTTGTTTTAAAAGAGCTGTATTGAATCAAATTGAATTAAAAAAAAGGGCAAATATTGTTTTATAATCATATTGCTCGGTTTTATATCGTAATAGGTCGTATCATTCTAAAAACGTATCATTACACCCCTGATATTTAATCTAGAAAGATTTTTTCCCACATAGCCGGGACAATGAGAGAACAGCTGTACAATACGTAAAACCAAAAATGATCTTACTTGCATCTAAAAATTGCATTTCATTAAAATTTTAGATTTTTTTTAAAGCCTGTGTTTGATTCCTTTCCAGTTGTGCTCTAAGTGGATACAGACTGTAAACATTTGGACACGTGGCCCTGACCGATCATTGCACCAAACCCAGCCCTAATAATAGATGCACCTTGCTTTTCCAGCTGCCGCGGAGCTGGGGCCGTCCGCGGGGGCCCGGATGCATTTGCAAATGGAGGGCTAAGTGGATCTGAATGGCTCCAAATTACCTCCCATTAGAAATAAACATGGATTACTTCAGGCTATTTTCACTTCCTCGAGCTCCCTTTTATAGGTGATTAAGTTCGGAAGAAACTGGTATTGAGAAAGTGTCTCCGCAGAAACTGATTGAGTATGGATAGTTTATTATTTTAGTTATGACAGAATGGTTGAAGTGGTGCAACAATATTTCTCAACAGTTGGCTGAGTAGCGCAAGTGACATTTTTTTCTTTTTTTGCATTCAATAGGGCTGCGACCAATAAGGATTTTACTTGTCAACTAGCCAATTGATTATTTCTTTTTCTATTTTCAGGTTTCTTTTAAAGTTTATATGACAGCTTAGACTACACATTTCACTAAAACATAGTCAACATGATTATATTTAAGATTTTTCTACAGGCTTTGCCCATTTGTCCCCAGTCTGACAGTTTTTGTAAAGTTTATATTGTTACTTCCTGGTTGGAAGGGCCACAATCCATATAAATGACAATAGTGATGGTTTGACAAATAATCATAGCTGATTACACCTTTATTTTGTTGAATGATTTTAAACTTAAAAGTGTCTGTTGTGTGTAAACTGTCACTGGCGTGTCGCTTTTTGATGACGTGACAGAGGAATTCTGTTTTAGAACTAGCAGTATTTCTTGTACTTTTAAACCTTTTTATTTTTCAAAATGTCTTCACAAACTATGATAAATATGTACCACAGGTTCCCTCCCACAAAACTAAGGTTCCCGTGACATTCTAATTATGATTGTCATATAGACTTTAACCAACCAAATAAAGGTTGAAATATTGTGACTGAAGGCTTCTAGATTGATAGATTTTTAAATAAAGTGTATTATTGATGAAAATTAGTCATAGTATTATTTTTTGATATTTTGATTTAATAATGCCACTGTCTTGGTTATAAAAAGGTATTCTTGTATGTGTTTTAGAGTGTACAGTCCAGATAACAATTAATAAGGATCAATTCAGCATACAGGATTTTTTGTCACATAGGCTTTGTTTGACACTACATTGTGAAATGGGGAGTAGACCGGGAGATGACATGCAATAACTCAGTAAATGTCACGAGCAGGATACAAACACATGGCAGGCATGTGTGCTAGCAAAAGTGCTTGATTTTCTCATTATATGAAAACAAATAAAATATATTTCTAGCTCTTGAATTAAAAGTGCACTCAAGTGTCTTTGGAGTTTTTACAGTCCATCTGTACTGGGAACCTTTAATTCCCATTGCTTTCATGGCTGGTTGTGACTGTAAGGGCTTAAGGCGCAAAACACAGCCAAGTTACCATGTAACTTGATTATAAAGGAAGTATGTCTAAAGCTGAAAACACACTGAACGTGCAAGCTTTTTCTGTGTTAACCCTATGTAAAGGCGCGTTTTCTACGTTTTGGGCGAATCACGCAATTGGAGGCGAACAAGCGAACGTGGCGAACAGGCACATGTAGTGAACTGGCGTCAAAGTGCGAACAGCATGAGTGAACACTGGGCAAGGCGTTCAGTGCGTTGGAAGATCAGAGCGATCAGTGCAAACACAGCATTCAATGTGCGCCAAGAGGCCACTGGCCTAATTAGATGTGAATCATAAATACTATCAAAATAAAAATGCAATGCAGCAAATTCTCCCTTTTCACCAGGTTTAAGTCCATGTTTTGAAAATATCATCAATGTGCAAGGATTGAAAATGTCTCCATGAAAGTTTAATCCTGTCTGTTTGTCCTCTTGCTCTTATCACAAAGTTTGAATTGCCTAAATTCAATGTTTAATTAGGCCTTTTACAAAAGCTCAGATCTACGATTTGCCTATAAAATAATTTTAAAACACCAACGCAGCTTTCACAGAAAAAAGGGTTAATGGCAGCGTGTCTAAACAGGCCTTTACCGCTGTAGAATGCATAGAATGCGGCTTCAAACGTCAAAACTCCAGCTGCTGTAGAGATTAAATGTGGACTGTACAGTATAAATAGCCAATATAATTATCCACCTGTAAATGTTCAGATTCATAAGTCAAATGTGTTTATTATAAAGGCCCCTGTCTGAGGCCCAACTCAGACTGAAATGTTTGCGACAAAATTAAAGAACATGAAACATGCACGACTTACAATTTAGAAGCACTGAAGAAAAAAGAAAAACAATTAAAAATCCACAATGAGCCAGTTTAATCCTCCTCTGCTTGTCGTGCGTTGAGCATTTCTTTAACTTTTCACGTAATTCCACCAGGTCCATCAAGTTTAGCGTCTGCTCCTGGATAATATCCACGTAGAAGTCTGTTTTGTCTTTAAAAAAATACAGAGATTATCCTGATTTAACGAAGACAGACTGTTCGTGTTTTTGCACCTTCATATGAGAGGTGCACGTGTGTCCTGACTCCAGCCACTCAAGAGAAAAATAAGGGTACATAAGTGTCTTGTCCGGGATTCAATCTCAGTACCTCATGACTGCGAGCTGACCGCTGCTACCACTGGCGGCACTGTACCTCTGATGTCTTTGTCAGACAGAGAAGGGGACTAGCTTCAGGAGCGTGAAAGAGGCTGCGATGTGCACGCCGCAAATTCATGCGCTGTCACTGGGACGACGAAAAAATGCTCTTGACGCCCAAATGAACGCGCATGACAGCGAATTTTCGGGCGTCAAACTAGGGGCGTTAGGCGCATTTTGACGCTTTTGGTGTGAACTCAGCATAATGCAAATCTTTCACCATTTCTATCTGCCTATTAGCACCAAAGTTACCCGAGCAAACGCAGGTAATACCGACAGAACGTGAGAAAGTCCTGGTACAGCCTTCGTGTAGCAGAGTTCTCTTCCAGTCTGAAATAAATCGATTCGAATTACTTTTGTAATCTCAAAATCACAACAACCTCACAGGGCTTGCGATTGTTGCGTTTACTAGCAGAAAGTTAGAAAATCAAACAATGAAACGCTCAATAAAAGAGAAGCAGATTACCAACCCGGTATTTCTCCTACACAACAGAACAGGTGTGGTCTTTTAACATTTAGATAAACCAGATTGTCAGGTACTGGATAACTTATTAATTGCAAAACCAAGACCATGTGATTAATTTGTTCTGTTTAGTTATTAGAGCTGTACATACTGTATTTTGGTGTGTTTATTATCAACAAAGCGGCATCTGTAGAAATGGATTAGTGTTACCAGAGCCATGTTTTCACTGGTTCAATTTGGAGCGGATTGGCATGGTTTGAAAGTGTCTATTTAAGTAGAACGCAGAGTCGGGTGAAAACAACACGGTCAACAAGGAGATCTGAACATAAAATGATAATTTGTCACTCATCTTTGTAATAAGTTGAGCCCACATGCTTAGCAAAACAAAGCTAGCACACGTTAGCGTCAGTTGTTTCGTGTTTATTGACGCACAGCATGTTACATAAAGAGAGGTTAAAACATGGTGTAGAGGTTTTGCAGAGAAGTGAAATAAAAACAGAAAAAGCTGAGGAGAAACAAGAAGTAGTTTCTTTTTTGTCTGTAAATATACTACATCAGGACACTATACAGACAGACATCCTCAAACAGCATCACCTTACCTTTTTATAAAACTCATAATTTACAAGCAAGTAAAAAAAAAAAAAGACTCGAAAGAATAATCGATAGACTAATTGATTTGCAAATAATCGTTAGTTGCAGCCTTAAAAGAACCATTCCTAAGCACTCTAAAACAAACTGGTCAGGGCAAATCAAAACGTGTCTGATTAAACCTGGTCTAAAAAGGGACTTAAACCATGTACTGCATTTGTCTCTAAGTGAAAATAAGGCAATGGAGGTAAGTAAATCTCTAATTAAACAAATACAAAAACTGACGAGGACCAGAGCACCACCCGAAGTCATTAAAACAGTTGTACTAGCATTGTTAGGCAAAAACATTTTATATCCCTGAGAACATTATCTATGGTCCACTGCAGTTTATACGAGCAGTTATGACATGCCTAGGCAAACGAGTTGAAGGATTAACTACAATCAAATAAAATTGCTATTTGAAATATTCACAAGTATGACTATGACAAAGCAATTTGAAAAAAACTGGCAATAAAACTGCAAAACTCATAAAACGTCTTGCGGCTCACGCTGAAGTTTAAACCTTTCCAGACATGGTATGAATGGGTGTCTTGTTTTAGCGTAGATACATTTCATTATACTCTGTTGCATGTTTGTGTTTACAGTGTGCAATATTTGACTGAAGAAAATCCAAAAATGTTCGGTCCTTCAAACAAATCTAAAGTGTGCTAATTTCAAAATGGACGTTCAGATATTACAATCTATGGTCTGTTTTGATAGTGTGGCATGCAGAGCCGGTAGAGCAGAATATGGCAGGCAGCCAAGGTAACGCTGAACTGTGGCTACACGCCTCATTTAAGACCAGGCCAAGTAGAACGTGAGGTCTAGAGTTCTTTGTCCTGAACTGCCCTGGATGTGCAAGAGGGTGAGGGGAGAGGGGTGTTTGGAAAAGTTTTTGTTCATAGTGAAAATAGAGGGAAGTAATAAATGTTCAGTGTAGGACTGCAACTAGTTGTAACTCCAAGTCAACAAAAAAAAAATCCTTGTATTTTATCTGGACTATACAGACTCTAAAACACATGAAAACCTCTGTTATAGCAAAAGACGGGGACGTTATTAAGTCAAAGAAACAATTTCAGATTTATAGCAATAATACACTTTATTTTCTAATACTGTAAATATCTAGAAGCTTTGTCACCATATTTCACCCTTTATTTGGTTAAAATGGTTGACTATTTGAAAAAATTATCACTGACTGTCGACTACACTTTAATTTGTCCGACAGTTATGGCATTGTTCACATCCAAAAGCATCCACAGTTTGAGTGAACACAGAAATGTCAACCGCTGAAGTGATACAAGAATACCATGTATTTATCTTCATTTGAACAGATCTCCACTGACAGGTTCAATTCATATTGGGACTACACAAAAATGTTTTGTTTTTGCATCTTGATAACAATATTCAAACAATGTGCACCAAGAATGTGGTGAAATGTGTCTGTAAATGTCTCGTGGAGGTTCATTTGGTGCACAAAACGTGAATGGACCATTACAACTGACCACAAAAGGGCAGATATTTATCTTGCTTGGAATATTACACTAAACTTCTATCTCTTTTAGAGGTTAATTGTATTAATTATATTTAGACGATATAGTCTATATTCAAATTTTATATATCACCAAAATGACAATTGCAAATTATACATATACCTCCCTCTTCTAGTAGAAGAAAAGAGTAACTTTATTCTTGACATGTTTTTTTTCTCCCAGAAAGTATATTGTAAAAGGACTTCGCCATCTGAAAAAACAACAAAAACAAAAGCTACTTCTCCCTCTTTTTATGGTTTGAAATACGGGTACCCCAGCTTTAAGTAGCTTGTTTTATTTCTCTATTACATTCTCCTGTTATTGGAAGGTCTGACATAATGGTAGAGAAAACGGATGCCATTGGTTCGGACTTGTCTGACATGTGTAAATGTGAAGCTTGTAGAGTTTTCCTGCCGTTTGCTGTCCACAGTTGCTGGTTGTTGTTGGTTGAAATCGTGGGGGCCCTCAGCCAGTCTGTCTGTGGCCTGGCATGTCGCGCTGCCTCCCTGCTGCCTGATTACAGTCACTCAACAGCAGCAGGACGAGGGGCCCCATTGTCACATTCTGCAGTGCAAGCATTGGACACCTTCCCAGATTCCCATTATTCCCGCTTCTGTCCTTTATAGCCCCATAATGTTCCAGTGCGTGCTTACAGGGAACAAATGATAATGGGGCGGGATTATCTGACCGCACCAACTGTGGGATAATTTGCCTGATTCTGTTGTTGGAGAGGATGCCTTCGCCTGTGGCATACCAGACAATAAGCAGTCGTTTGTTTACTGCACGGGGAAGGTTTTGTGTTTTTGTACGCAAAGCAGCTAGCAATATTACAGTCTACTTTAGCCACAAAAGCCGATTCATTTCCTCATTGTGCATTTTTTTTAAACAAACCTGTAGCTGGTCCAATCCATCAAGTTCCTAAACCCAAGCCATTTAATCCTAATTGAATTTGAGATGGATGAGACATAGCAAGTTTGTGGGCCATTGTCAAATAAAATGAAGATTAAATGAAGTTACTACTTCAGGCTAGCATAAAAGATGAGAGGGTCCAGACGTCGCTTTGATTTAGAAAATCACTCACAAAGGAAGCAGGGAGACAACATGGCATGAATGCCAAACCACAGCGGCACAGCTTACTCAGTTGTGAGACCCCTCTTTCTTCTCTCGCGCCCTGAGCATTTCCCTTTGCTACTCATTTGTCAGTGAACATGAGAAAAACACTCCGAGTGATGCAATCTCATGTGCTAGGTTGTCTACACTTCTGTAGGCAGATAAGAAGCACTGAGCTTTGTATCTCAATTTCTAGCAACAGAATCATAGCATACAGCAGTGTTTTTAGTTTGACGTTTACATATACATGTATTAAATAAATGTGTAATCCTCTTGTTTAAAAAAAAAGTAGGTTTTCATTAGTTTGACCCGGTTGGGTCCAGATCTGAGGGAAAAAAATAAGTGATGGCAAATAATTGTTACCTAACTATATATTGTAGAACATTTGATGAAAATAATTGCTCCTACAATGGAACCTTGCAGAACACCTAACTTTAAATTTAGATTCTTATGTAAATATGTGAGGCTTAGGGTTTTATTCTCACAATTGCAAAACTAATGTGACATTATTACTATTAACATTTCCAGCACCTCAATTTACAAAGCGCTAACTTATTGCACAACAGGGTACAACTATATAATTTGAGTCCACTTATTAACCTCCTTTCTCTGTGTCCCTCAGCTGGTGGAGACGTCCCTGAAAGGCGAGATTGCATTCGACCCTTGCTGTGCCTATTACCTGTGGTTTGTCATGGACTTCTGCGACGGCGGCGACATGAACGCCTACCTGCTGTCCCGCAAACCCAGCCGTAAAACCAACACCAGCTTCATGCTCCAGCTCGGCAGCGCTTTGGCCTTCCTCCACCGCAACCAAATCATACACCGAGACCTCAAACCCGACAATATCCTCATTTCGCAAAGTCCCTCGGCAGCTGGATCGCCGGAACCCACCCTCAAAGTCGCGGATTTTGGTCTCAGCAAGGTTTGCTCCACTTCCGGGTTGAATCCGGAAGAGCCGGCTAGCGTCAACAAGTGCTTCCTGTCTACGGCGTGCGGTACGGACTTCTACATGGCACCCGAGGTGTGGGAAGGGCATTACACGGCAAAAGCAGACATCTTCGCTCTCGGGGTTATAATTTGGGCGATGGTGGAGAGGATTACCTTTGTGGATGTAGAGACTCAGAAGGAGCTGTTGGGAAGTTACGTGCAGCAGGGCTCGGAGATTGTACCGCTAGGGGAGGCACTTCTGGAGAACCCCAAAATGGAGCTGCTAATCCCGGCTCGGAAAAAGAGCATGAACACTCACATGAAGCAGCTCATAAGGGAGATGCTGTCGGCCAACCCTCAGGAACGGCCCGACGCCTTCGAGCTGGAGCTAAGACTGGTGCGGATAGCGTGCAGAGAGATGGACTGGGACACGTGATGGTACTTCGGCGCATCACAGACTTATTGCCCCGTCTACTGTTGTAACGGACTCCACGGAGACAACCGTTTTTGTTACTACGGACAATAGCTATAGTAGTTTGTGTTTCGTTGTCATGACTAAAGCCACTGTCCAAGCACACGAAGTCCTCCTGTACTTGTCGTGTCTTTCTAACTCAAGAGGAGAACCACTCACCTGCTGTTGCTGCGCTAAATTGCAGCTCCGTCTCAGGCTAATCACATCTCAGCTTCCACTTTGACAAAAAAAAAAATACGAGTCAAGTATGGATATTAGTTTCCTGCACTGTGGTGAAAAATACAGCCCTTAACATTCGACGAAACTGCTGATTTACACACTTTTAAAAGATTTACAACACGTATGGTTTTGGTGTTAGTGTTAAAGTGAAATTTCGTTCAAAGATTCACTCTGAAATGAATTGTCCCACCATTCGCTGGTGTACTGCTTATGCCATGCCAATAATATATTCACTACTTTCTGAACTTTTTTGAAGTGCTGCTGCTGCATTTGTTTTATCAGAACAAAAATAAATTGATGATTGCACTGTTTAATCTTATTCAATCGAGTCATAGAAACACTTTGGTCATGTAGATTATGACCCATTATGATAAATCCGTACATTTTTACAAGGGATGGGCAATATATAAGATAATATTGAAAAAAACAAAAACAAACAGCTGATATTTGGCGCCAATATAATAAGTAGAGACAAAATTAGGCTAAAAATATTGCTATTTGTTTATATAAAAATGCAACAAATTATTTTACATCACACCTAAATTAATTATTTTTGTCATTTATTTCCATGTGAAAAGTTAATCTGTGAACATACTTTTTTTTTTGGGAGATTTGTGGAAAAAAAAAAAAATATGGAAAAAATTTGTGGGCCTTGCTGTGGATTTTAAAATCTAAATATTGGTATCGGCAACAGCAGCAAGACAAATATTGGATATCATCATCGGCTTGAAAAAAAAAATCTATACTGGCCCATCCCTAATTTTTACAAAGTTATCGCAACTGACAACTTTTTCCCTCCAAAGAAACTCAGGTCTTGATCCTTCACGAAATTTTTGCAACTAATCAATTTGAATGCTTACAGTCTATTTCTAATCCAACTTCTTCTTTTTCATCACAATGTTGCGAACCAATTTTTATACTTGCGCAGAAAGATCTCAAAAACGTAGCGGGCTAGCTAACGGTTGCCTGTAAATCCCATCTCCAGCGCGGTGCTAAGTTTTCCCTCCATGCAATATGACAGCATCCTGTGATCACGACAGCCTCCATTCATCCTGCCTGGTACTACACCACCAGCACTACTGTGGCATACAGCTTTGGCATTTTCAGTCCTGGCTGCTCAGGTAATACCAATAAGAATGATGGGATTTGTAGGCAAACGTTTGTCTGGGTAGATCTGCTCTTTTTTTTTGTACAGACAGGAAATCCAACACACTGGTGCTTGAAAACACATTGCGTTCTTTTTTCTTACAAAGCTGCTTTTTCGGGCGGGTTATGGGTGTGAGAATTACGGGTGGGGTGACTTTATCAGTGAAGGGCCAGCCATTAGGTGCTTGTCATGCTTTTTTTTCCATCTACTTTGAGATAAGTTTCCTAGTTACGCCCCCAAACAAGTGAACCAGAATGTAAAGGAAGATGGAGTGAGAATGACTTTGATTAATACGGAGCCTTAAACACAAGCACTTGACGAATGATGCTAGGAATGCAAGGGTATTTCGGTTGGAGATTAGCCGTTAGCGACGCATGTAAACAGAGCTAGGAAAGCGCTATTAGCACTAATAGCAGGGTGTGGGAATTTGGAGGAGAAGCTGGCCAAACCTGTCGTAATGGTACTGGAACACGCAATTGTATTTGTCTATAAATCGAAACAAATAAGATTGTGGCATCTAAAGTTACATAATTCTATAAATATAGTCCCCGTTTTCTACTGTTTATTGTGAAAACAAGCAACAATGTGCACATAAACCTTACATATTTCATAAATATTTAAATAATAAGTTACGTTGTGCAGCATTCAAACTTTATTTGATCAATTGTCCATGAATTATGTGAGTATAAATAAAATAATGGTGACGAAAAATGCATGTAATGTATCCGGTTGCTAAATAAGAGGGCTTGGCCTAATTCACTTTCAAGTTTTCGGAATACTAAAAATAGCAGTAATTAAAACTTGAAACATTTCAAGGTGTGCCTCTAATGAATTCTGTCCAGGCATCTTACAGGGTTAATCAAGTCATGTAACATGCATTTGTTTTGATCAAAGAAGTAAGAGTAGCAGGAAACATTAGCTTCCTGTTAGCTACCCAAACAAAGCAGTGTTGCAATGACCTAGAGTTACACAGTAACGGAAATGATGCTGGCCTACATTTAAGATGTGCTGGAATGCGTCTCTAATGACCTTTATGTTGCCTAAACTTAACCCCCTTTCGTGCTCCTTTGTGTGAAAATGCATAAGACAGTCTCAATTATCCTCAAAGAAAAAAAGAAAGGGCCATATAAATCTAAAACTACAACTGACTTCAAACGGCTAAATTAAAAGAATGGGTGTTCTTTTGCGTTCTAATGCCAAAAATTGTTAAGTCAGTAGATTTATGTTTAAAAAGTGGCGTCCTGTTCTGAGTGCACATTGTTAACTCAAGAAGAATTAACATTTGGGAGAAGACTCAAAACGCTATCAATCTGTCAATCCTTTCCCTCTCCGGGCCGAGTGAGGTTTCCCGTGTTGAAACAAAAACTGAAACTAAAACGACAATCCCGAAAATGTTGGCAGAGATCTAAACTACAGGTGCAACAAGATTTTTCCATTGACAAACAGGATATTTTGCTCTTTACAGAGGACATTCTTCGTTAAATTTGTTAAAATTCGTTAAATTATTAAATTATAGTTTTTGCGATTTTGATTGCGCCAACTCAAATTGCGTTTGTGATTCTATTGCGACTTGTTATGTAGCCCTAATGTAAGTAAAGCAATATCATGTGATCAAATTAAAGTAAAAAAAATTCTTCAGAAAGTTACTTAATTCATTGTTACAGAGTAAATGTTTGCTATTCCTGTAACACTGCTAATTTCAGTATTGTTTATGCCTTATACCTACAAAATGACAAAATATTACTTGCAATGGAGCATTACTCATAATCTGCATTATGTTTTTTTTGTTTTGTGTTTTTAAATAATGATACAGATGCAGTCAACATAGTGAGGTGTGTGGTCAGGCTTGGGCAAAAACACTCAAAACAAAACAACGCTTCCTGGAAAATTACGTGTATTTTAAGCACAACTAATTCAAATCAAGTCAAAATTGAGTCTTAACAGCTGTTTTTGACCCGGCGTTCCCTCAGAAAAGTATTGTTCTGCAGATGTCATAAAACGGCAGGCGGCGCTAGCATTGTGGTAGCATTTAGCCCGCAGCTACTATTAGCCTTCTTGAACAGATTTACAAATTTGCACAGTTGGACCACTTTATTCTCCTCCATGATTTCCTTGTTTGCATTTGCACTCCTAAATTCTGTGTTTGCTCATGTAGTTGTTGAACAGTAGGTGACAAAGTAGCTCTTCTACATTAAAATGAATGGATTGCTTCCCCCACAGTGGTCCGTTTGTGGGCGTTCCGTCAGATGCCAACTGTATCTCTAACAAAGCGAACATAAAAAGGTAAAATTTGATTCATCCTGACGTCTCCGTACTATACCAGTCACTCCATTCAGTTTAAGACACATAACTAATTCCCTTTTTACTCCTCTCTCGCTCTCTTTATTATCCCTTTTCCATAAGGCTGTACTTTTTGTTTACCAGTCACTGTCAGCCAGCAGTGTCTACTTATGCATTCTCTCCCCTACATCGTGAAAGACACCATCTCCCCAGTCCTCCCCGAGCCTCTTTTCCCCCTCTTCTCGACACATAATACTGTTGTTAAACCTGATTTCCTCTCACTGTGTCACCGCTTGCTTCGTATCCTTTGGGCTTTCCAATCGTAATCCTTAATTCTTCATGCTTCCTACGGACTAATTCCTAAGCCTATTAAGTGGTTGCTTGCTGCACTTGGCGGCGGATCATGCTAGGCCCCACTTTGACTTGTAGGTCATGCATAATTTTCACAACCTGTGTCAAAAATCTAGTCTCACGCGCCTTCAGAAATTGGTTGAAAATGCCGTTCTTCAATTTGCGCTTTGCAAAATTGGTGCAGGACTAGAGTATTATTGTCCTTCATTTGGCTAATCCGATTTAGACTTGGTTTAGGTCTACTTTGTTCTAACTTAGACCTATTTTAGTCCTAGGTTAATGTACTTATGGTTAAGACTGCTACAGTTCTTAACCCTGGTTTAGTTCTGGTTTGGAATTGGTATAGAAATAGTTTATTTTAGTCCTGGGGTTTGTCCTGGTTTAGTCCTGGTATCACAGTTCTTGTTTAGTCCTGGTTTAATCCTCGTAGCATTTACTCTTTGTTCTAGCTCAGACCTGGTTTAATCCTGGCATTACACTTTTTGTTTAGACCTGGTTTAGTCTGGATTTGGCCCCGATTCGGTCCTGCATTAGTCTTGATCCTGGTGGTACTTGTAAACCCAAATAATGTACTTTGTTTGAAACATTTGAGAATTAACAATATGGCCTTCAATTATTGTTAGCATTACAGTTAGCATCTCCTGCCTTATTTGCTCAAATTAGCCTGTTAAACTGCTAATCTTATCAAATATTGTGCCCTAATTGCTTTTGCCCTTAACTAGCAGAAATGTATTTTAACTACTCTATTTTTCAGCTTTAAAAGATTTCAACTTCAATTTTTCAGCTTAAATTTGAATGCCAGAAAACGGTAGTAGTTAGCTAGGAATTACACTAGCATAATTGGTACCACTAATGGAGCTTTACAGTGTCTGCCTTTTTCTTAGGTCAACGGGGGAACATTAAAAGTTAAATTTACTCTCATAACAAAAATGTTGATAGGTCTCTAAAAGGTGCTATATGTCGTTTTTGGCCTTACTCCGTCATTAGCCTAGCGGTTTGCCAGATTGCTAATATGACTGCTACATTGCCGCAAATGCTTTCAGTTTTTAGCAACGTTAGCCTTGAAGGACACATAGCTCAAAAATGAAGTCAAAATACGGCAATAAATTCACTTAAATTGACAAAGTTCAGTTTGTCTATTAAATGTTCTACTCCATGTTTTGTATTTTAAGAGTCTATAGGAATGTAGGCCTACCCCACAATCCTGTACAAGTTTGTCCGTATTCTTTTCATCGCTAGACATAACAATGACTTTTATTGAAATGATTTGCTGCCACATGTGAGCTTAAAGTCTATATGACAGGTCAGATGACACATTTCACTTTTATTTAAGATTTTACCAAACATTTTGCCTATTTGTCCACAGTTTGACAGTTTTTGTGAAATTTATAATGTTACTTCCTGGTTGGACATGGACAGCAAAAATGATTCCACATTGTTTCCTAGCAACCGTTTTGAAAACAAGAGCCAAAATCCATTTAAATGACACAATAGTTATGATTTGACAAATAATAATACCTGTTTACAACGTTACTTTGTTGAATGATGGCTTAAACTGTCAAAAAAATGGAGTCAGATGTGTGTAAATTGTTTCTGTATTTTCCCGTGGGGTGTCGCTTTTTGATGACATCACAAAGGGATTCCATTTTAGAACTCTGCACAACGTCCTGTAATTTTAAACATTTTTATTTTTTTTTAAATCTTCCCACACCACAACTTCAGCTAAAATAAATAATTACCACAGGTGCTATCCCATCAAACTTTGCCATAATTAAAACATTTTGAGAACCTTCATATAGACTTTAAAACATTCAATACAAAGTTTGATTACGCCATTTTTCAGATTCAATTAATTTAGATTTGAAAAGTCAATCAATGTTTTTCGTTTGACTTTTACAACAAACCACAAAATTGCATACTTTTTTTTTTTTTTGCTAATTCTTTTCAATTCTTGTCCAATTCTACTAACTCCATGCTTGGTAAATACATGGCTTTATCACGGTATTTGTTTGCACGTGTACAAACTGTATAGGGTAACGGGACGAAACAAGGTTATTGTACATTTGAACTGGCTGTGGTCTGTTTTCGAGGGCCCACTTCTTTGTATATTTCTATGTTTATGTCAATCATGAAAAGATGTATGCTCTATTTGTTGAAATTTACTGTCAACGTGCTCGTGAGAATTCTGTTTTTGTTGACATATTGTTTGTATTAAGAACTCTGGTATTGTGTGGGAAATAATTCTGCTCGACTCGAAATGGGACAATGGAACTTGCCACAAAATGCTAAAAATTTCGAGGCAAGCAAGGCATCAGGGGATTTTTTTTTTCCTTTTTTATTTGCTCCTATATAGAGACACTAAATTTGTGACTGTGACTTTTGGCACTGCTCTGTGGCAGTAAGTGGTACTGCAATGTCCTATTTTGTGTTCATTGACAGTACATGTCAGTCCCAACACTAGAATTTCCTAGTATGTCGATGGATAAATGGATTCTTAAAAAATTTGTTTAACAAGTTTGTGTTAAAAAAATCATATGGTCCTTAATTTGACCCAGATTATTCATTGATTTGAGGGTTTTTTGGGGGGGCAAATTACATTTATTGACATATCTGGCTCAGATTCTTTTACTTATATGTTACAATATTTAGAATTTCTGACCATTGATCATTTCAAATCTGTCTGATATTAAAGCAGACATTGCAAGTGGAAATTATATTCTACTGGCACAAAATGTTGTTTAAAAAAAAAAAAAGCAATTAAGACACTAAAATATTGACACATAATCAGTAAAACAATCTATAATTCAACTTGGCAAACCTCAACTTGTCAAAACTTAATTTCCCAAATGCAATGGGCTGTTTTTGTAATGTATAGCTAAGTTAGCCAGCAAAAACTAACTGCTAACAGCTTCATGTCTATATGTTTTTGGCACATTTCTCGCCAATTCATAGCGTGCAAAAATGTAACTTTCTGTATAAAAAAGGAGCAGTATTTGACGACTTGATGCCTATAATCTGCTTCATTGTCGATGTAAGTTTCCAATCTGTACCGAACCAAACCTCTTTCACTTTTTTAAACAAATTTCTCTGCTACATATTTTCAATAACCTGTCAATCACTGTTGCATTGATGGATTTAAATAAATAAAACTTGAAAAAAAAAAAAAAGAAAAGTAAACGTCCTTCCTCATTCTGATTGCTGTAATTCAACTCACCTGACGCTCCATGCAGGTTTTGGCTTGGATTTTTGGGTTTCTCTTTCCAGTTGCAGCCAACGTGACAAAGTAATGAAGATGACCTTAGAACTATAATTTATTTTCAAGTTTGAATCTGCATGCAGTGTGTTTGATAGAGGTTTCGAAGGAGGGTCCCGGCTGGCAAACGGGAGCCAAAGCAGCAGAGATGAAGGTGCGTGTGGATGAGAACTGAGAGGAAGGGTTGTCCAATCCAAACCTGAAAGCAGCATTGTTAACAGGCCCGTTTGAACGCAGAAGGCCACTCTGCAGATCCTGCCCTGCACCGTGTCCCAGCTCCTGTCCGCCTCTCCGGACCACAATGAGGCTTTTGCAATCGGTGATCAGGAGCTTAACCAGGTAATCAGTTCAAGTACTGTAACGCAGAATTCAAAAGTCATGAAGTGTTTTTAGTGCCTTGAACCTTCTACGTACCAACCATTCAACCAAAACAATGTTGATGTTGTTTCTATTTCATTCCTACTGACTTCTATGAATTCATTTGATTCAGAGAATTAGCTGCATTTGTCACTTTTGTTTTACTCTCTTCTGGTCGTCAAGGTCATGTCTCATGCCTGGAAGTTAGTTCACTACATTTGACCCTCCCACTTCCACTCCTGAGTCAGGCATCATCAAACATTATCTGTTGTGCCAACAAAAAATAAATAAAAAAAATTCTATAAAATTTTAAAGTACTTGACTTTTTAGCTTAGTGTTAGCAATGACCCCTCCCTTTAACAACACAGAAGTGTTGCCGAGGAAGTGTTCTTCTCATTTGTAAAGTATGTCGTCAATGACACCTGCAGTTCACTCTTCAGTGCATTATCTAGTATTAAGTATTTATAAGTATTAAGTATTCATTTATTTTAGTGTGACTCTGTAAAAACCCACAGAGATAGAACTAGACAGGAAGTAGTCCGGCGCTGTTCTGTACAGAGCTCAGTTGGTCTGGAGGAGCTGCCTCCTGCTGGTTTCCATGGAAATGTTGTTTCTTTGGCTATAATATTCCACAGTGTGGCATAAAATATGTCTTCATGGGGAACGTTCTAAAGTATGGTTTTAACTATTTATTTTCATGGAATCGTGCAGGTGACTTTTCACCTCCAGAAAATTGCATACTGTTCCTTTAACTGATTTAAAAAAAAAAAAAAGGCTTTCTGTGTGAAACCTTTACACTTTATAAATCTGATTGTTTACAATAACATGACACGTTTATCCTTCTGGCCTTGATTCATTCAGCCCTTTCAGTCTGACTCATAAATGTCATTATTTACAGCAAATAAACTGGATCACGTTGTGTGTCACGTCCTTGTCCATCTCCAGGTGTCTCTGGTGGGCATTGTCCGCAGCTCTTCTCCTTGTGCCACCTACAACCAGTACTTTGTGGACGACATGACCGGGCCTCCTCTGACTGTCCGGCAGTGGATCAACACAGACGTCGGTATCAACAGTGCCCTCCAAAAATATGCTCCCTGATCAAATCTATGGTCAAACTGGGTGTAAAGTGTGTTGAAGCTGTGCAGACTTTCTTTGTAAACAAAAGCATAATGTGTCTTTTGTCGAGGCTTTTTAAGACAAAATCATAATCTGCCTTGATTTCTTTTTTATTGTCTATATTTTTGAGCTACCTACAGTCAGGTTTGTCATCACGTAGCGCTTTGTAATCACTTACATTATAGTTTGAATTACAGACTGCATTGTTGTTCATTAATCATCAGGTAATTCTTTGTTTTCAGGATCCTTTTGATCAAGTGGGACCTGAGCCAGGGGTGTATGTAAAGGTGCACGGGAGTCTGCGCATTTTCCAAGTAACATTCATTTACATTTTTTATCACAACATGAATAAGTTTAAGAATCCAGAATATGAAGCTCAATAGAAAAAATATGAAGTGTAATGTGATGTTAGAGGTCCCTGTACAGGCCAGATTGAAGGAATAGAGAATCCCTGGGTAAAATGTGTGCTTACAACCTGGAAAGAGCCATTCAAAACGTTTGTTTGGCTTGTGATTCATATTTTCCACCCAACAACACTGAAGGTTGAAGGTAAAAACCACAAGCTTTGATACTTTAAACATGCATCCTACCAGCTGAACATTAAACCGCTCACCTTTCCTTTGTTTTAACCAAAGTTTTAAATCTTCAGAGCTGTGAGATTTTCAAACTCCCAAAAAATCTTTGGCGCACAAATAATATGATTTTTGATCTGATGTTTTAATAAGCAAAGTATGCTCCCGTTAATGCCTAAATGACATGACGATTTATCATAATTTATGTGTTATTACAACCAGGAAATTAAAGAAAACACAGGCCCTTTAATTGACATTTTTATCATTACTCTCCCGGGGAATACTCTTAAAACTGTATAAATACATTTCACAAAATACAACTGAATATATCAAAAGTAAATGGGGAGGGGTTAATGACAAACTGCAGACGGTCTTCGATTTGTTTGACTTTAAAACAAAGTATCTGGGACATAAAATGCCAATAATGGAGACAATTGATGGATACCTGACCTGTTCTGTTTGCTTCATATCTTATAAAACTTGAATTAGTTTAGAAAGTCGTGTGCATTATTTTTCACATTTTTTTCTGGAGGGTAAAAAGTGTCTGTTGGCGATGGCGCTCCGGCGTGTGAAGGACTTGAATGAGATCACCTCCCACATGTTAGAGGTGGTGTACGCACATCAGCAGCTCTTTGGGAAGGTGCCACAGCTCTTACAGAAACCATACAACTCAAACAAATCTTTTTTGAATGCAGTCTTAATCTTGTCATAACTTTTTCTAGGGCTGTGATATGAACATGAACGCACTGCCAGTGTCTGATGCGGCCCAAACGCCATCGGAAGAACACGCAGCAACAGCCTTGTCCACCATCCAGGAGCAGGTCTGTGGATTACATCAGTTAGAATTCAATACATTTTACTGAACACATTTATCAAACACAAACACATTCAACATTCTACAGGCAGTTTGCTCTCTCAACATATCGGCTTTCATGTGGAAACAACAAACTTGTCCAATCTGCTCCTAAAAATGTTTTATTCTTTCATTGATAAAGGGCACTTTATCCATAGAGTTTTATGGGACTTTGTAAATTCTAAGGCCATTTTCTTAGAATACATTTTTCTCCCCTCGGGTAAGTAGCTCCCACACACACCAAACTTTATGATCTTGGACTCAACAAGATTTTGACAAAACGTATAGAAAGAGTTTTGATATCTAATTCTAGAACTGAGTTTGAAGTTTTAAGTAAAAAAAAAATTGGTGAAATTTACATTTTTAGTGCAATTTTCAGTACAATCTAGTTTACTTAAATAAGAAATCCAAAATCCCCTCTGTACATTTTTTGTAACTAATATGTTACAAAATGAACCAAGAAATTTAAACCTGGTTCTGTCCATTTTTCAGGTTTATATCCATATTACATATTATGTCATAATATGTATTTTTGGCCATTTTTCCACACAAAATGCCTTATTTCTATGGGGTGAGATTTGTTTCATATTAATTTATTGACGCAAAAAGAAAATTAATTCAAAATCCCACATTTTTTCACAATCCCTGACTTGCATTTATGGATTTATGCACGCAAAATTAGATTTGCATATATATATATTTGTGAATAAAACATATTTTTGTTTTGTGAATCTGTGTTTTTGCATGCGAGAATCTGATACTGAATTTGAGGATCACCTAAATTGTGCATTCTTCACCTTTGTGAATGTGGATATTTATGAGACAAATGTTACACATTTTGTAAAAAATATCTATGCAGAATTTTGGATTCACGCAAAATCTGGATTTATTCAAAAAGTTAGACTTGCATGCAGAATTTTTTCACACAAATTCTCAATTGTAAAAATTAAGTTACATTTTATTTTGAAATCTGTAGTTTTGCATGTGAGTGTGTGACTTTGCATTTGTGGATCGCTCACCACGTGCATTCATCCTCTGATCTCGCCGAGGATCTTTCTGACACAAACATTCCGCGTTTCTGCACTCTCTCAACTCATTCAGAAGACAGCGCTGTTCCTCTGGTAACCACTAGGGGCAGTGTTGGTGTTTTTTTTTTGCCTTTCCCGGTTCCGTCACATACAAATGAATGAAGCCAATCCCCTTATTAAAGTATATAAAACTTGTTATTTCATGATATTTATGGCATTTGTCTGCTATCCTCACCTGTAACATGTAAAAAAAGAGTGGTTTGTGGTCGCTAGATGCTCACAAGAAGCACAAAGAATTCTCAACTTGAAGTCAGTAAGCCTTTAGCTCACATGACAGTACACGTTATTTATTTAAAATAAAATTCAAAATGGATTATTCATAACTTGCGTGTTTTGTGAGCTAATGCTAACGGCTATAGGGAAAATATATGAGGTCGTGTTGCTAAGTGGTCGATAGCATGAGCAGTGAATGCCGTGTCTACTTATTTAAATGTCTACGCTGAAATACTATGCTGCTAGCTAGAACAACGATAAACATATGTTATGTAACCCATCCAGCGACTTCACTCTGGTCTCTCTCCGCCACTTTTTTGGGTAATAAGGGTCCGTCTACATCCGGAAATGCCCTTCTATACAGTTAAGGTTGGTCAGCACTGCCCCTAGTGGTTACCAGAGGAACAGCGCTGTCTTCTGAATGAGTTGAGAGAGTGCAGAAACGCGGAATGTTTGTGTCAGAAAGATCCTCGGCGAGATCAGAGGATGAATGCACGTGGTGAGCGATCCACAAATGCAAAGTCACACACTCAAACTAAATGCCTGCATTCCAATAGTTGGTACCATTCCACAAGCACTAATGTATTTTCAATCTGAGAGTTAACATCAGTCTCCAAACATCACGAACTAAAACACCAGGGCTGTTTTGGCTTTTGGAAGTGTTTTGTGTAGATTGTTACCGTTTGAGGTTAGCGCCAAAATTAACATCCACGTTAACAAACTCATAGTAAACATTTCACTCCAATGATAATCTAATGATTTTGGACAAAAATGCTCCAACAATATAGAGGGTCTCAACAGTTTTGCAAGAAAAAAAGTGTTTATTTCACCAAACACCACAACTCCTACAATAATAAATGAACTGTAGAAACGAGAGGTTGAAGTTAGATGTTGACAGTTATTACTTGTTAGAAAAGGTAATTAACTATGTGTCTGTGCTGTCTATGTAATACATTTAGTCTCATTAAAATGAATGTGATAGAATGTTCACATAAGTACTGGATTGCTTGTGCAGCTTTTCTTAACACTTCATTCCTGGAAGGGTGTATAATTTAATACATTTCTTATCTTAGTTTCTCTCAGTTGTGGAAATTGAAACCTAGAATAAGTAAGTGCCAGTCTGACCAAGCTGCAGCTGCCTCTTACATCTACAATGTTAGGCCTGTCGTGATAATACATTTTGATGTATGATATCGAATAACACAAACAATGAAAGTACATGCCACAGACAGTAATCCCCAAAAAAACATAGTCAAAATGAGCCACGTTGTAAAAATCATGAGTTGTATCAAAGAGGAGTCTGGAGTAGTTTGTATCATTTGAGTCATATTAATTATTCAGCCCTTGAAAACTGAAATTGCAATAAATGACCAAAAATTACCAAAAACTTTCCTGTTAGTGCAAAGAAAAGTTACACACAATATTGTTCCATGTAGTAATGAATGTGACAGGCCTACACAGTATTATGAATCAACTGTCACCCCTTTTAAAGCTGCTCTTTCACTCTACATCGGCGTTTTGTCCCGTTCTGTTGTTGCAGGTGCTGCATGTGATCCGGCAGCACTCTGTGAAGCGCGAGGGCATCAGTTTCCAGAACCTGGTCACACTCTTGGACTACACTGGTATTCAGGATATCAGGTACTGCTGAGGTCACTAACTGGACTTGTACACGGGATTAGGACTCATCCAGGACTTTCCCTGCAGTAATTAACATGAATGACTGCTGTCTTTGCATGTTCTGGAAAAATTGGTGCATTACACTTTCTACCAGGGCTATTCAACTTTATTTTACCGAGGGCCAGATTTTTCAGATGGTTTTGTCCTCGGGGCCAGAAACATGTCCAACACTTTTGAAATATGAGAAAAAATATGATAAGAGAGGCTTTAACAACATCTGCAGAACTGAACCAGGTCTGAACCAGATCCAAACCAGGTCTAAACTAGGACTTAAACCAGGCATAAACCAGATCTAAACCAGGACTTAAACCAGGCCTAAACCAGGCATAAACCAGATCTAAACCAGGACTTAAACCAGGCCTAAACCAGGACTTAAACCAGGCATAAACCAGATCTAAACCAGGACTTAAACCAGGCCTAAACCAGGACTTAAATCAGGCCTAAACCAGATCTAAACCAGGCCTTAACAAGAACTTAACCAATAACCAATAACATAACCATCATCAAATATAGAAAATATTTTGAGGGCCAGATCATATCCCTTGGAGGGCCCGATTAGGCCCCCGGGCCCTAAGTTGAATAGCCCTGATCTATAATTTTGACCGATTTATAGTTCTTTTTTCCTACTGTTAGTTTAAGTCAAGAGATTAGGGCAGGGAGATATGGCCTAAATTTGTGTTCACGATAGAAAAGACGAAATTTACAAGAACGGGTCGGACAAGGTACCTAAAGCTGCTTAAAGTTTTAGAATATTTGTAGTTTTCAGTCTCTGCAGAGTCTCTTCAGTTGGTGTTTATATCGCTTTTTGTCTAAAGTACATCCTAAGCTTGATCTCCCACTCCAGTTAGGGCTGCACAATAAATCATAATTAAATTGAAATGACGATTTGAGTTGGAGCCCTAATCAAATCAAAGGCTGCAATTATTTATACTGAACTATTCAAGTTTTGACAATTGAAAATTTCAATAATAAAAAATTCAAATTAGCCTGTCATTAATAATAATTAGTGTCTTTCTCTCCCACCTTTGAACAAGCGACTGACTAACCAGAACCTAATTCACACTGTCCCTTTTTAAATGAATGAATCTACATTTATCTTACAGAGGAACAAATATCCTGCTGTTTTTATATAAACAGCTTGTACCTGTGGTTTAGACCAATACAAACATGTTCTGATATTAATGATTCTGTATTAGTTTATCATTGTCAGTCACTCTTAACGGAATCCTATTTTTTTTTAAACACATCTCAAAGCTACTTGGATGTGTAGATGGTGCAAACTTCTGTCTCAAATGAAAAGCAGAAAAAAGCCGAGGCACTCAAAAGGTGAAAGTTATTTAAAAGCCTTTATCGCCACATGGCAGGTACATCCAAATCCACTATTTTTAGAGCACATTTTTTATACAGAACCATTTCCAAAGTGATGCACAGACATAACACATCAAACAATAAACAAAATGTATCATCACTGTGCATATTTGATCTTACTTTACAAAAAACAGTAAAAGCAGTCAAATCAAATGCACGCAAAACCATAAAAACATAGAATACACACAGAATAAAAAGTAAAATACACAGAGGAGCAGAGAATAAAAGTGGGTCTTAAAGGTCCCATAACATGCAAAATCGACTTTTCAGAGGTTTTAACCTTCCTAGAGTGCTATTTGGGCCTCGTATGTTGTGCCCAAAATGTTTTTTTTGATTGATTCCCGCATGTTTTCGCTAGAGAACTGTCTTTTCCGTCCCCCTCGGCTGAGCAGCAGACGGGGGCTCCTCGCAAGGATCACGCGCTTCACTAGGATGACGCGGTGTTTAAGCCACGCCTCCGGGAAGCGCGCAGCCGCAGAATAAAAACAGCTAATGCTAATGCTACACAGTAATTACACGATGGATACGACAGATCGAAGAGTTAGCTTGTTATTTACCAAACGGCAGCGTCCGTCGTCGAGGCCCTGGAGCACGTCAAACTCCAGGTCAGATCCAGGACGTAGGACTCAGCACGATGCACCGTCAGGACGGATAAAAGGTTTATTCAGTGTTTGTGTATCGCTGTTTACCGGAGCACACGGCGCATGCGCACTATCTCCGCTCTAGGCTTCGGCACGAGTTGGGTGGGGGAGGCGCGCGGGTTGGGCGGGGGAGGCAGCCTGCTCTCTGTTCGGGGGGTCAGATCTCAGAGTGAGCCGTTTGCTTTTGCAAGGAGGGGGGCCAGTCCAAGAAATGGGTGTTTTTTGGAAACTGTTATGTTATGGATATTGCACAACGCAAAATTTTATCAACAAATCCCTTAGAATAGACTGTGTAAAGGGGAAAATAGCAGAATATGGGACCTTTAAAGACAAGAGTTAAAACATTTATAGATTTGGTGCAAGAGTGTTTATTATTGTGCAGAAATACCCTTTTTTTTTCTATTTTTCTATTTTAAAAAAAAACAACAACAACAAAAAAACGGAATTTCTAAGCATTTAAGTATTGATTTCTCAAATTTAAACGCAATTGCAAATCTTGAGTGCGGTCGCTAACTTGTCAGAAAAATCACAATTATTTTCCGAACACGTGCAAACTTGTTCCCATTCTTCATCCGTCATAACAAAATGTCCTCCTCTTTCAGAAATACATTTATACAGTTTATATATTTGTTCCTTTTGAGTCTGAGTCATATTTCACTGACCTTTTTAAATAGTTTTAGTCAGTGAGAATATTACACTGATTTAAAAAAAAAAGAACGTAATCATCAGCAAACTCAACAGTGACTGAACTGAACTGAAACAAGTGAGTTTACACGGCGTGCATGTGCCTCACAGGAAGTCCTTGTCGTTCCTGATAAACGAAGGCCACGTTTTCTCCACCATCGACGAGAACCATTTCAAGTCCTCAGTAGATTAGAGACCGACACCGAGTCGACAAGGAAAAGTTCAAAGTGACTCGGGTAAAACGGTGCCAAGACGCTAACGACAAAGTGATCGGAGATGTTTTTGTGTTTGAACTTGAAGCATGTAATATGTTGAAGATTTGCTTTTGGAAATTTGTGTGTACTTTGTAAATACTCTTAAGGAAAATGCACAATTGTGTATCTGCAGACTGTTGTGTGTTGGATAAAACTATTGTTTGTGGTATTTTCTTTTGGGCATTTTGATCGAAAATACAGAAATATAATACAGAAACTTAAGTCTGCGCCTGAAAGAGGGGTGTTTTTTCACTTTCTAGAATGCTGCAAAAATAGTAGTGTATGTACTTATTTTTCCATTTGTAAACTATTTAGGTGAAGAACTACATTCAATATAAAATTCCACACACTGTTTACATGTGTAGAAGATGTTGTCTAAGATTGGGATTTCGTATAAAGCTGCTACACCATGTGACTAATCTGTTTGAGGGCACCATTATGGCTGAGGAGAAACAGCGGTAGTGAATGGCAACAAGTCTGAAATGTCGCTTTTGGGGTTTATCTCTGACATGAAATGAAGCTTTAAAAAACAATGCACCTTAAAAACTATTCAGATTACACATTAGCAACCCAACGTGGCTTTTAAACAGAAGAGATTGTGTATATTGTGCTTTGAATCTGGACAACTGATTCACTTCTAATATCATCAGAAAGTGTCTCTGGAGATGTTTGCGAGAAATAAGCTTTGTTATAAAACCCTGTACATGTAACGTTTACTGATATTGACAATTCAGCATTCAGTTGCATTCACGCTGTTTTGAGGAATGTTTATTAGAAAATCCTCCCCCTCTGAGCATCAAACACACTTCCTGCTGAACTCCCTGGATGTTTTTTTGATGCATTTTTAGATCATCTACGTCACTTATCAGAGAATCTTCCACTGTTTTAGTCCTTAAATAATCGCTAAACTCGTTCTGAGCATTTTTGCCTCTAAACACGATAACTGCTGCAGAAAATCGGCACCATAATGTCTTCAGCGCTAACTTCACTAGATTGTATATTGCGCTGGCGCCATCTGCTGGCTGGGATTATTTCATAGTGACTGAAAACACAGGTCATAGAATAATTTTTTTTTTTTTTTTTAACATGATGGCAAATTGAAGGCACTAAAGAGCATGTTTAAAGGCTAACAGCAATATGAAAAATGCAGAATATTTTTCCTTTTAAGGTTGTGATTTTATTAAACAGTCAATAATGCAAAAAATGTTTTGAAAAGCATTTGTGATCTCTTCAAATGACTCCCGCTTAATGAACAGATGAATAATTAATAGAAACAACAATACATGATCTTAATACACATTTTAAATCGAACCGATTGTTAAAGCATTCCCCAAATGAAAAGATCAATGCAGAAATTTGTTGCATATACAATGTGAGGCTTGACTCACGACATAAATCCACTTCTCGTCGATCTGGAGCTTTGTAAATCCTGTAACATGCTCTGTCTTTCTTCTGCCCTCCGTTTGTATTTCCCGGCGCACAAAAACCATCCACAAAGAAGTTTCACGTTGCCATCAAAGCCTTTAGTTTCAATGTGAATCGTCGCCATCACTGTGGAGTTTAGTGGTGCATGCTGGGATAGCGTTTAATGCAACTATATACAGAGTGTTTAACAATTGCCGGGATCCTTGGCTTCTGAACCAAGGAATCCACGTTCTCAAAGCTCCGCCCAGTGCTGAACCAGTTCACTAAAACCCTCACATCCTCTGCAGCTCCACCCCTTCGTTTGGCTAATTTACCCAGGATGCACCTGTGGACCCTTGGCCACCTCGGAGTGCTTCAAATGACCAACAATGCATTGCAGGTTTCAATTTTTCGAAACTTTAAGAAGAGAAAAATACGTTACTAAAATACAAAAAAAAACCACAGCACAATCATATGACTAAGTAGTTCACTTAGCCAAATCGGAAATCGGAACACATGTTGCACATAAAAGCAAGCAAATTGTTTTAGAAAAAACATGTTTTATTCGGTTAAGCCCTGTTAGTTGTAGCTTAGCCTAAAAATAAAATTGTCTTTTATGACCATATTTTTTAGGGACAAAATGGTCAGCTGAAGTTAATAGGCTCTACTTTTATATTTGGAAAGTTCATTCTGTCTAACTGTAATTATTAACTTGTGACTTTCTTCTAATAAAACAGTTGTAAAAAAGCTATAAGCTCATTTATCTGATATGTTTCGTCTTATCAGATGTTGTTCCAGACGTGGTCAGCTTCACAGAGCTCTCAAACTGACCACGTCTGCCACTGCTACCACACTCTGAGGACCGTATCCAACCAGAGAAGAAGTGCAACGTCATCCACGAGCTTCCATACAAAACATGCAATAAAACACACATGGGAGAACAAAGTACAAAAGTAAAGTCGTTTTTACAGTGGATACTTTTTACTTTTACTTCACTACATTTGAGACCAAGTGTCTATTTTTTACTCCACTACGTTTTTTAACTGAACTGAAAAGTGGAAAGTACTTTTCATTTTGTTTGAGAGGTTTATCTTTAGCTCGTTGATGGTGACGTTCTGCCTAAATGTTTTGAGTTCAAGCTCAACAACAAACAAAAATATACACATAAAATCTCTACAAAAAGAAGAAATTACTCAAATAGACCTTTGCTGACCAAAATTCAGCAAAATTCTTTACCAAAATGACGACATTTAATGCGTAAAACTCGTCTTTGAAATACTTTTTTTTTTTTTTTCTAACCGGTACTTAACACGTTTACTTCAGTAGATTTTTGAATGTGGTTTTTTGCACACATCTGATAAGAGACACAAGAAACTCCAGTTAAAGGACTCTACTTTAATAATATTTTTATTATACAATTTAATTTCACTGGTCATGTTCACTCCAAAGCCTGTTCCAAACGCGCTCCCAGGCGGCGTTAGCGGGACACTTGGCTCTGCCTCGGAGGGACACACTCTGGAGGAGTGGATCCTGGCAACTGGAAAGCACCCATAGTCACACCTGAGCATCAAGTGGGAGGCCACTGAGATCTGGAAACGCACACACCAGACTGAATCAGGACGAGGGGGGGCACACACACACTGTCATACCTGAGTCCCAGTCCTGAAGAAGTCGGGCTGCAGATGGCGCTGTCGTCCCACTGCTAAACTAAAAACATCAAGCCCTAATTGGACTAACTGGATGTTTAATAATACATTATATGGGTGTAATGGGTGCGTATCGATATCAGACTTGGACACTTGTTATCAAATATAAGAACTATAATGCAGCCCATCTGCTCTAAATGATACAGAATGTGACGATGTATTTTGCATTATTCTTCTCGTGCATGGCCTGGAGCCTTCTCTCTCCACACAGTTATTAATGGGTGTGGTGTGTGTTTTTATGGATTAATATTACGCAACCAACACTTCTAATGGAGCAAGAGTGGATTTGTTCAGCAGGTCTGGACACACATGGGCCTGTGAAGCTGGTCTGGTATGGAGCCCAAAGACATTCTAATTTCGAGACCACATTAGTAGCTCCAATCTGTTTC
This sequence comes from Rhinogobius similis, assembly GCA_019453435.1. Classification (NCBI taxonomy): domain Eukaryota; kingdom Metazoa; phylum Chordata; class Actinopteri; order Gobiiformes; family Gobiidae; genus Rhinogobius; species Rhinogobius similis. The sequence continues at coordinate 32,993,399 of CM033635.1, read as the reverse complement.
GTTTGGTTTTTATTAAACCTGGATGTGCCAGTGAGATTCAAAATGTCTTTTACAGGCGGGACACAGGCCAAGGACAAGTTCAAAGTTTGAAATATTGGTAATACTTCATAATAACTTCCTGCCTCATTCATAGGGAACAGGTAGTTTGTTATTCAGGTTTAGTTACTACTTAACTAATACTCCAACCCAGTGGTTCTCAAACTTTTCTCACCCAAGTACCACCTAAGATAATATTTGAGTACTACCATATCTAACCTAATTTTATATTTGTTCAAATTATGGCTAAACCAGGTTTAAAAACAGAGCAGAACAGGTCTAAAATGAGTCTAAACCATGGATAATGATTAACCCAAAGGAAGAAAAAAAACATGAATTGATTTGTCTTTAAATAACACAAATACTCCAACTGTACACGTACCACAGTTTGAGAAACACTGCTCTAGCCATAGCCTTAATAAAGTAGTTACTAAGCCTAAATACTGCTTAATAAACTATTTGTTATTTGTGAATGAAGTCTTTGTTAATGCAAAATAAGTGTAGTTATTATAAAGGGTACTCATCTGAAGTGCAGTAGAAGTATCTATAGCCACGTTTCCACTGGCCCTGGTTCCTCCCGCCACAAAAACGGTTTCTTTCCCTCTGCTGTTGGACTCATGAACACTTTAGAACACCTGCCACTTTAACAATACAAAAGAGCTATCAATTTTCACTGCCAAGTTGCACCACTGTCTGTCCAACTGTGTAAACTGTATTTCTGTATAAAGTCTTAGTCTATCTTAGTCTATTCTATTTTATTTTTAATCTTATGCATGCCTCTTTATATATTTTATTGTACTTTATTCATTGTTTTATGTTGCACCTTACACCGAAGCAAGTTCCTATGTTTGTGAATTTTGATCACTGACAATGACAAACTATGGAAGCCCGTTTCCGCCAGTGAAAAAAAACAAAAAAAGCCCCACAGGAAGTCATAATTTCGAGTTTAAAAGTCATAATTTCGAGTTTAAAAGTCGTACTTCGAGTTTTAAAAGTCGTAATTTCGAGTTTTAAAGTTGTAATTATGACTTTCCAACAGTGCTGGCGAGCTCCAGCGACATAACAGCGGCTACAGTTCATGTGTTCCCCCCGCGCTAGTGACAACCACCTCGGGCTCAAAGGTCTGGACTGCTTGGTGGCGTGGACAGATGAGACGTCTGCGGTGTGCACTTCATGAATCGTCCACACGTCCACTGCAGTGGCTGTGCCGCTGCTGCTGAGGAAACAAGCAGCATGTGCAGTCTAAACTGGACACTTTTCTGCGTTGACTGGTCAAGTCTACGAGCAAAGAGCTGCACGACGGTGGCGCATGCTGAGCTCAGAGCCCGGATCTGGACCTGGTTTAGTCTTAATCCGGGCACTCAGGGAAAAGCCCGTGGACTTATGCTCCATTCCCCGTGGCCTCGCTCAGACTGGTTCAGACTGACAACACATCAGCACCTGATCAGACACACAGCTCCGGAGCCACACAGCGCGTGGCCCTGTCCTGCGACCTGTGGACCAAGCATTCCACGGAGCACTGGGTCTCCAGCTGTGACCGTAGATGGGGACAAGTCCATATGCTCCGAACCCCGGGCGTGTCCACGTTTAGACCGCACATGCTGCTTGTTTCCTCAGCAGTAGCGGCACAGCCACTGCAGTGGACGTGTGGACGATCCACGAAGTGCACACCGCAGACGTCTCACCAAGCAGTCCAGACCTTTGAGCCCGAGGTGGTTGTCACTAGCGCGGGGGGAACACATGAACTGTAGCCGCTGTTGTGTCGCTGGAGCTCGCCAGCACTGTTGGAAAGTCATAATTACGACTTTAAAACTCGAAATTACGACTTTTAAAACTCGAAGTACGACTTTAAAACTCGAAATTATGACTTTTAAACTCGAAATTATGACTTTTAAACTCGAAATTACGACTTTTAAAACTCAAAGTACGACTTTTAAACTCGAAATTATGACTTTTAAACTCGAAATTACGACTTTTAAAACTCAAAGTACGACTTTTAAACTCGAAATTATGACTTTTATACTTGAAATTATGACTTCCTGTGGGGCTTTTTTTTTTTTTTTTCACTGGCGGAAACGGGCTTCCATAATAAACCGATTCTGATTCTGATAGAACACAACAGCTCACACATTACAATAATAAAGATTGGAATTCCAAATAATGTATTTAAAACTGTGGCAAGTAGGTACAAATATTACAGGTGGAATAAGATAATAAATATATATAGAGCTCAAAAAAGTTATAGTGAACTGTAATTAAGTGTTTTGTTGATACTCAAGCTGTTAGAAGTATAATCATTTGACTTTTATCCTTTAGGTGCTGCTGGCAAAACCAAACCTGCAGGAGAAGGACTTTTCATGTTTGAACCATCCAGACATTTGAGCAGAAGCAGCAGACGTCACACACTGGACATTTAACTCTGCAGACACACAAACTAATGGTGCTTTATGTACACGGATCACAGCCATTACAATGTCAAGTGACCTGGACTTGAAACTGTCATTTATAAAAAGCTGCAATTGTACCTGTGATTACTTTTTCCAATGCAACTAAATCTAGATATTATAATTATTATAACCCCTTGAGCTAAACCTCTGAACTTTACTTTTACGGATTAAACAGAACTGATAGAAAAGGTGCTCATTCATTGTATGTTCTGTGATGTTTGGTAGAGAGAACATTTCTGCACTCCAAAGAATCCTTTTCAGTTCCTCACCTGCACCTCTTTTTCAAATCAAATCTTAATGACGTTTTAGTTTGGTGTTGTATTCAGTGAACTGCAGACAGTTAAAGGTGAAGGTGGCACAAACAGATACGGAGCTGTAGTAGAGGCTAATCTTTATTGTCAGTAGAAGAACGAAGTAAATCTACAGACGTCTGCAACAGAAGAACCACATCCAGTGCAGCTCCTCATGGAAAGGAAATCCTGGGAACAAAAACAAAACAGTTTTGAAAAAAAAAAGAGAAAACTTGAACTGTTAGACCAATATACACACTCGCACAAATCATGAAGCTCAGTCTTTATTTTTTAATGTAGTTCTACCCCCTAATATTGTACAAATTACTGTTTTATAAATACTTTCTACTTCTGTTCTGCAAGAAGCAGGAAGTGCGCGGTTAGCATGCTAATGTTTGTTAATGATAGGGCTCAGAGACTTGTGAAAAGTGCTTACAAACTCATGGCGGCGAATATTTGGGATGCAGGGACTACATTAGGAAAGTGAGCAATACATGTGACTGATGTAAAGAATTTAACATCAACTAGTTTTGTTCTTCAAATTAAGTCCAGCCCCTTTAACGGCTAAACTGACAATAGACTGTTCATAACATAAAAACTTATGCTCTGTTCTCATTTGTTTGAGGCCAATTCAGGAAACGATCCAAAGTAAACTGTAGCTTTGGGATTAATGTAACTGCAGCTGACAGATGTTTCACGCTGCTTCTCACAGTCCCAGCGCTCTGACGTGTGGACTGTCCCAATTCTCATCTTTAACACGTGTGCCCTCGTGCCCTTATGCACTTACACAGTTCATGCACTTTCAGAAAATGCACGCTTCAGTGTGTGCCAAGTGTGTGGTACGACTACCGGGACTGGGCCTATGTCACACCTGCTGCTCATGTCCAAACAGGAAGTAACATTAACAGTAAAACCTTAAATATACAGTACGTTTTAGTGAAAAATGTGTGCCATATAAGCACACATATCATACTATAGTGACTCTTAACCATGTTCTAACAATGTTCCGTCGTCAAAAACATAACTGGACTTACATTTAGCTGCATTCACGCAAGTTTGAGTTAGAAAATCCTCTCCCTCCCACCATCAAAAACCCTTCCTGCTGAACTCCCTCAATCAATGATGTTTTCCCAATTTTATACGTCACTTTCCCAAGAATCTTCTGCTGTCCTTAAAGTCCTTAAAGCAGATTTTATCTTCACAATCTTATCTTTTTAATGTCTTAATAAGTCTGTGCGACGGTTACAAATGTATTTTCGGGGCGTTCGAAGCTCCGGTCGTCGCCCCTTGCTGTCTCTGCGTGGAAAATTGCATGCGCCTATTTCTTTCATTCCTGTCCTAAACTGTGTGTTGCAACAGTGGAATTTCCCCATTGTGGGACAAATAAAGGATCTCTTATCTTATCCTATCTTATCCTATCTTATCTTATCTTAAAACCAGCCTTGTAACATTTCCTGACGCCGACCCGAAGACAACTCTCCTGAGAAACCCTGACTCTCTTTTTTATATTTGCCTCATTCAATGTTTTTCTGTGTGATTGTACTTCACGTTTCTGCATCTTTTTACTGGCAGTGTATTTTCACAAAAGACCTGCAGGGGGAGCTCTGTCGCTGAAATTACTTAGTTCTGCTTTAAATCATCGCCGGACTCTTTGAGCATGTCTGCCGTCTAAACACAATCACTGTAACTGCTAGCGTGACTCACAATAACATGTTTAACTCGTGTAAGCACTGTGCAGCCAGTAGATGGCGCCTAAACTCAGTAAATGCCAGGGCAAACAGAGCCAGATACAGATGTTCATTTACTTTTTTTTTTTTATAAACTTTTTTTTTTATATTCTAAAACATTACATACTACTACTCAAGAGCATGTTTAAAGGCAAGTGACTATATAAAAAAATGCATAATATTTTTCCTTTCATAATAATCCGCACACAAAATCCTATAAATCCTACAATTGTTCAGATTTAGCTAATAAAACATCACACTTGGATCCCAGATTATTACCAACAGAGCAGGATAGTTTTGTTATGCTGTTCATATCTACAGCACTATTGATATTCAGAAGCGTGTCATGCTTTGAGTAATATTTGATGTGGCTCCAGTATTCTGCACGTGAAGTCGCTCTTTGAAAGTTTGTGCTGCTCCTTCTCCCTTCGGACGTCACCTGTGCCTGCTCAGAGGACGAGAGAGCAATTATCCAGCGCTCTGTGACCCCGGCGTGACCTCTGCGTGACCTCCACCGTGACCCCTGCAGGACCGAGGGCGGGAGTTGGTAGTTTCGTGTTTTATTAGATGTTTTTGAAGTAAATTAATGATTTGATGGATAGAACTCAACACGCAGATGATGGTTTGTGCGGTGTATTCAAATGTTGCAATGTTTTTATGTGTTTAGTTTGAAGTTTTTTGGTCAGTTTGCTCTTTTGACTTGACAGCAAACTTGTCCAATCTGCTCTTAAAGATGTTTTAGTATGCATGTTCATCCATAGATTTCTCTGGGACGTTGTAACTTCAAAGGTCGTTTTCTTAAAATATATTTTTCTCCCACAGAGACATAAAGATCAGCCGTGAGGTAGCTCCTACACACATCAGACTTTACAATCTTGGACTCAACAAGATTATGACGGAACACACAAAAGGATTTGTTGATATCTAATTCTAAGCTTAATTTTTTAAAGATTTAAGTTTAAAAAATGAGGTGAAATATGAACTTTTAGGCCATTTTTCAGTCAAATCTAATTTATTCAAAAACTAAATAAAAAGTCTACGCCTATGCGTTTCGGTCGCATTGGACTTTCTTCAGGCCATGAAGGACTAAAAACTGGTGCTGGGTTTTTAAATAGGCAGGCAAATAGTCACATGACAAGATCACATGATGATACCACAAATTTGAACAAAAAGCCTCAATTCTACAATGTGGCAAAACACAATAATACAAGAATAACATTTGTGATATGGCATGATACAAGTAATCTACTCCACGTAAGTCTACACCATCCAAGACACAGAGGCAGAACGTACAAAAAATACGTTTATATATAAATGACATCTGTAAAGTTTCTTATAGGTAATATGTGCACACAATGAACTGAAATTTAAACCTGGTTCATATTAAAATGCCCCAAATGTGACATTTTGGCCATTTTTACACATAAAATGCCTTATTTCTACATGAAAACATGACATGATGAAAAACATTTCTTGCATTTATGTGAGTAAACTACAGGAGATGTTTCAAATTGATGTCTTTAAACTTGACCTGCAGCGTCTCATCTTAACTGTAACCGCACAGAACACTTGGAGATGGTGTTTGTCGTTCTACAGCAGCACAGCTCTTACCGTCAGGACAATAACAGGAAATGTTTTGTGTTTTGGAAAATAAACTGCCTGGCACAAAATAAGTGTCCACCTGGATTGGCCGGTACAGTCTGGAGGCGGGCTCTGTTCTTCAGGGCAGTCTTTCCATTGGTTAGCAGTGACGTCCATCAGTCTATAAGAGCGCTTTCTTCCCCACCGTTTGCCCTCTGACCTCACACTTCCTGTTTCCTTGTGTTGGCACCGCTCAGCCAAACTCATTTATGAACAACGTATTATGCAATTATATATACCTTTGCTATACTTTGAATGATGCCTCTGTGTGTTAAAGGGCTCCAGTTTCCTCAGCCCTCAAAAGCATTACATGTTTTTTTCCCAGTCGCATTTTTCTTCGCTTTAATCTATTTTTGTTGTAATAAAACGCATTGTGGTTGAGTAAACTCCCTGAGAGATTAAACAATGGCCCCATCACCCATTGTTCATGTGTTGGCCAGTTGTGTATAAATACAACTAGTCATTGTAATTTTCTATTAGTGTATAATACTTTAGGAGATCTTTGTGAAATCAGTCTGTAGTTATTGCAAAAACAAACAGTACTATCATAACATAAGCTGATATTTACAGGAAGTCTATAAATTTGCAAGTTTTGTTAAGTGTATGTAAAGTAACATTAAAAAACACATTTGCAGGCATAGATAAATCATATACAAAATTATGCATTGGGGGCCCATCAAGAAGTTGTACCTGGGGCCCAGAATTTGATGCTGCGCCCCTGGCCAAATGTAACAGTGTAAAAGAATGAATGTCTGTCATATCTGCTGCACATGTCCAACCAGGAAGTTCAATTTAAAGGCCTATACTTAAAAAAAGTCCTTAAAATAGGAAAAACTAAGTAAAATTGTGACCAAAATCTTAACTATAATGTACAATGTTCACTGCGTTTTAGTGAAATATGCAGTCAAACCCGTTAAATGCACTTTAAACTGAAAGATGGCATCAATATTTCACATTTTATAAAAAGCAAAAACTTCAATTTCTCTGTCAAATAGTTTCCAAGTTGTTGTTGTTGTTATTTTATTTATTTTCTCCTGCACTTTTGTGTCTAAACCCTTTGTGTTTCGTCCTTGCATTCGCTGGGACGCTCCTGTCTCGTGCCGCATGTCCTCCGGGAGCGTCCACACAAACCTCGAATCAAAACAGAAAAAGGAAGAAGTAGAAAGCGTCCTACCCAGAGCTGCATCACCAGGGGGCAGCAGAGGAGCGTGGGGCCTACAGTGGATGTGTGCGCTGTAGGCCCTTTGTTCCTCACAGCTGGAGGTCTGGAGAAGAGAGGCTTTTTTTCTTCTTTAACTTGGAAAAATGATGTGTTTCTTAGGATCAGATGAATGTGAGACTGACAGTCGTAGACGCATAAATAATTCACTGTTCAAGAGGGTTTGGGTTTTGCTCAGATAGATTTCGCGGGGAAGAAGGTTTTTGATGTTTTTTATTGTATTTGTGTGATTCCAAAGTCAAGCAGGACATAAGACTGTGTTATGTGTTTTTACTGTCACTGTCAGGGCTCTGTACAAACTCACTGTAACTGAGGGGATTTTTGGGTAATTGCACTTTTTGACGCTTAGAATAATTCTAGCCATGTAAATTGAATTAGTTACATTTAAAATCATTAGCTTTTGAGCACAGTTCATTCAGTTAATTTAAGTTAATTCAGTTGAAAATGTTTTAATGAATCGTTTTATACAAAATATTGATCTAAAATATACTAAACCCAAGTAAAAATGCAGGTAACACATTGAGTTTCTTTATGCATACTTTTAACTTTTACTTAATACTGTGAAAGCAGCAGTGCTCTTCAAACTTAGGGCAATAAACAATTCTTAAGAAAGGCACAGGCACGTCTGCTGAGCTTTGTTTCCCTCAGAGGTCATGTGACTTAGTCATGTGACAGTATTTATATAGTATATTATGTCTGTATCACATCAAAATGTTTGTTATAGGTTGAGATCACAGATTATTTTTCAAATTTTACAGTAAAAGTACAACAACTGGTCATTTGGGCCATTTAGCAGGAAGCCTGAGGGCCAACAAAGTCTGGTCTAAGGGCCACATTTGGTGCCCGGGCCATAGTTTGGACACCTCTGCACCAGGTGTAAGCTACAGAACATAACAACAGCTCACATGTGAGGCACCTTCACACCCAAAACAAGCATTTACACTCTATTTCCATTAAAGAGGAATGGAGAGTGTGTATCCAAGACGATTCTCAGTGGAGTTTTCAGCTGCAGGGATGACTTCAGTGACTGTTGCTTTTAAAGTGATTGGGTTTGAGTTGTACTTCTGTAATGTTTGGCCATTGGACGGTCAGTGTTCTGTGTTCTTACAGCACACTTATGTTGTGCCGACTGTCATTCATTCTCGTTGTCTGTTCATTACATAGGTTACATTCCAATAGGTGGAGCCTGTGCAGAGGTGTGAGCGGCTCAAAACACGTCTGTGACGCTGGAGGTGTCTGTGACATTGTGACTGTGGCAGCAGGGACCACATTTGAAGGTTCTTTTGCTGTCAGACACGTGTGGCCTCACAGACAGAGTGCTCCACCAGGCCTTTGGGTCGAGGCTCTGCAAAATGTGATCAGAAAGAATCTGTGAGATTGGATGATTTTTTGTTGATGACATGTTTTTATTTTGAATGTCATGGAGCATTGTAGAGAGGACTGCTCTTTATTTGTTTAAAGAGGTCTGGTCTGGTCTAACACACGTTTTTACGACACAAGTGAGAGAGTGTGGGCCATTACGCTGATGAGTCTGTGAAGTGTATCCTCTGTCACTCCGGGCAGTGCACACATGCTCACAGGTTTATGAGGGAGATAAAAGTTTATGTGCACATAAGCGTACAGTAAAGTCACGTCTCCTCTGGACACTTACAAGCATCATTACCTTACAGCTCTGCTCCACATAGTTTTACTTAAAAGAGACAAAATGATGTTGTATCCTAAGGTTTCTTTATGAAAAACATGCCTGAAGGTGTGTTTTGTTCATTTACACATTATTTAAAGGCTGGGAATGTAAAAATAAAATATATGATTCATAGACATTGACAAAAGAATAAAGTTTTTTTCTCCTCACACTCATCAAATTTAATTTTGGATTTTGTTTTATTTTTGTCGTAAAAACAAATTCAATGGCTTTCAATATAATTTTTTTTGAACATAAACAATGCAGGTTTTTAATAATAACCGAGTAACACAAAAGAAATAGTAACATTTTGTCATGATAAGTCTGAACCAAACCACATGCTTTTACTCTTGATTAAAAAGATAACATTTGATGAATCCCTTTACACATTCCTATGTTTTAATGTTTCCTTGTTAAAAAAAAGCACAGACTTGTGGTTCGTTTCATTTGTGAATATTTGTGTAATAACACATGTTTAGTCTGTCTTCCATGTTCAATTTGCAATGTATAATTTAGTAAATTTAAAATGATACAATGTGAAATGGCCAAAATGTTATTTTAAAATGTAATATATCTCTTTACTGTGATTGTATGAAATGTAAAATGTCACAAACCTCAGTTTGACTTGACAACTTTCCCCCATCTGTGGACAATATATATTTTGTATTCATATTTACATGAAAACACAAATGCATCCTGTTGACTTTTGTGAGAGCAGATCTGCTCTGAATCCTCAAAAATCACAGCTGAATTTGTCAAGTTTTGGGCCAGTGTAAAGGCTTTCTTGGTAATTTCCTAGTGTGATGTCATTTACAACTACGAAGTAAAATTAAAAACCTAAAAAAATTATTTAAAAAAAATAACCCTTAAATATATTTGTCTTAACTGCATTTTAGTTAAATTAGTAGTCCAACCTGGCATAGGAACTTTAAGTCAACTAAGGTTAAAAAAGGTTAAAAGCTCATTTAAGTTGATTTAACATAATATATCTACTTTAACATGAACAAAACATGACCTTCTAGTGCTAAAGTGTCCAAAAGCAGTGAAAAAATAAAACCTCATATCGGACCTTTAAAATGCATATGTTTAGCACGCGCATTAGCATTCTCCACAAACAATCACAACACATTATAATACCAACATTTACTTTTCTTTTCATTTTTCTACTTTGCATATCGTCCGAACTTGTCTCTTCTTCCGCACGCGCATATTTTGGTCAGCTCCTTCTTCTTCTCCTTCTTTACAAAAATAGCCGGTCGCAAAGCTAGCATCAAGACACGTGTAATGAAATGTGACAGGGCTACGAACCTGCTAGCTAACCCCGCTTCTCAACTCCTCCTCAACAGACGCGCGCTTTTATGACAAACCGATCCATTCTATGCTATTTTTACACCGCCTATGAAGCTACTGATATCATATGACTTTTATTGGTTTTCGTCACGCTTGATATTCCGTATAATAATATGAACACATCCATACTTCACTTGGGAATGTTACGAATCCATCTTAGCTAGTCCCCTGGGAAATCTCCCCGTGCTAACTTTGCTTTTATGTATTGCTAGCTTATACTCTTGAGAGTGCTAATTAAGCGTTTTTTCCCCTTCTTTTTTGGCTAACTGATTTTGATAGCATGTCTCCGGCACGTGCTAAAAGTGTCATCTTCCTCCCGCGTTGATGAAGATATCCTCAGAAGATTCCAGGCACCTATCTGTTCTCGCCTTTTGAATCCCCGCCTGATCGGTGACAGCTATTGCTTTTGAAAACGAGCACGACGTCGGCCCGTCTCTACGATCCGGTAAGTGGCGTTTTTTTTATTGCTTTATTTTTCGTCTCCCGTAACTGCTGTTCCGCGCGCTCCCGATGGCCGTTAATAATGCCCGGTAATGAGTTTTGACTTTACAACGCTGCTCACGGTGGCCTTTAGCAGCTTGTGTGTGGACTGTTTGTTGTTTGTTGTTTATCCACCAGAGGGCGACGTGCGTACTGGAATGAGCCACACCGGCGCCGGGAGGATTGGCTTTATTTGTGACTCTCCTTCACACATGCAAATCATATCTGTTTTTAACACTTTTTCTCTTCAGCAAATGCCAAATTTAATCTCTGGTGAATCGGCAAATGCCAAAAAATGTAATTAGGATTCTGGATTTGGCGACTGCTGTGCCACAATGCAAGCAAATTGGAAAATGAAAGGTGTGGGAAAGCAGATGTATGTAGTGACTGAGCAGCTGAGAGTGGGTCATGGGGTAGAGGAAAATGAAATCAAATTTGTTGTTCTTTTGATTTGAATCTAAATGTTTTTTACACAATCGATAAAATATGACATGGACCTACAATCACACAAACAAAGGAGTCAACATTTCAGTAAATAAACCTACACTACACTGGGCTGAGGCAGTATATTTTGAGCAAATAACCATTTTTGTTTAAATTTTCTTGTAATACTGCACCCAATTGAACAAAAACAGGAAATAGACTATATGTAATAATGGCAATAACTGTATATTATCATTATTTAATTTAAAGTTATTATTTAAAAATGATTGAATAAAAACATGAAATGTAAATGTTTCTCAAAATGACCGCCATAAAGAATTGGCTCTGTTTCTATTTGAGGGCCAACACTAATTCGTATTCATTTTTTTCCGGAAGTTTCAGTGGGCGCCGCTATCTTTTTTCAGTTGTAGTTTACGCGGGGCAGACGAGCTCAACAGAAAATAAGTTCTACTAAAAAGCCGTTTTCAGGCCCCAGGAAATCGGTGCGTTGCTGACTTGTTTTTGCTTGTGTACATTCAACATTTTAGACAAATCAATCTACTCATATAATGTTTTAGTGAGAGTCTTTTCTCTTGTTTGTCATTTGAGTGAACGGTGTTCTCGTCTACCGGAAGTGCCTTTTGCCTTTAGTACAATAGTGTGGATCAAAGACATAAAAAGAGGCAAAAGTGGGTGGGACGGAATAAGGTGAATAGTAATTTATTTCAATATTTTATTCTTATAGTTCTAGACCTGAATTCAATGCAGTAGGCCAGTGATTCTTGACTTTGGGGTCAGGAACGATTCTTCAAAGATTCTCACAGGGTCCCAAGGGGTTTCTAAAACTGAGGTCCAACATTTTTATTCATGGCTGGCGTGCACTCTTTTGGTTCATCAGAAAACAAACCACGTCCTAACGAATGGGTCACCAGATCCATAATTCTCCTCTTTGGTCTTCCTCTCAGCCTTTGGTTTCCTGACAGTGCTAACCTCAGCCTCCTTCTATCTAATTCCATTTCTATGTACAGTATAAATCTTGACACGTCTGACTTATTTCACCAAAACATCTTATCAGGAGCTGCACGCGTAAACAAAGAGAGCTGGGTCATTTCCCTCCAGCTTCAGACCTCTAAAAACAGCATAGTCAAAATTCAAATGATGTTCTCCAATTCTGATGCAAAATAATCAAAAGCAGCAAACCATGCAAGGAGTTTGACTCCTCAGGGCGGGGCCTTTCTTTGTGGAGTATGTTCTTTGCATGTGTGCTTTTCTCTAGACACTCTAGCTTCCCCTTTCAACCTAAAACAGGCAATAGGTGCTTCTGCCCAAGCCAAGTCCCACTGAGGTGGACTGGAGTGCACCTTAACCATAAACTCATTATGAAGTGTCATCTGTTAGTTTCATGTTGGTAATGGGTTTGGTTTTATTAAATACTTCATTTTTTCCGCAACCCAGTTGTGCCACACAGACGGCACTTTGCATTGATGGCTATAATAGCAAGTGCTTATTTATTTACATCATTTTTTACACAATTAGGTTAAAGGAAAATTACTGTATTTTTCATTGTCATTATCCTTTAAACATGCTCTTGAGTACCTTAACTTCACCATCTCATGTTTTGAAACAAACAAAACGTTTTTTTGTTATGAGCTCATATAATATTTATTTCTCTGCGGTTTGCCCTGGCACTTGTTGAGTGTAAGCAGCCAGTAGACGGCACCAAGCACTTACACAATTTAGTTATCTTGATACTTAAGGGACAGCATGAAATGTAGCCTAGCAGTTGCAGTGATAAAACAGCCAAAAATTCTTGAATTGAAGTCATGTTTAACATCGGAAAAAAATGAATGAAGCTAAATGCAACTCCTGGTGTGTTTTTAGATGACCGAACATTGGAAAATTGTTAAAAGCTGAAAAAAGTCACTGTAGCATAATATGTGTCCTTTAAGGTTAGAATTAGGTTTAGGAACAGTTATGTTGGGTAAGATTAATGCTTGGAGACTGAGTCAGGAGTCAGGAAACTGCACTGTAGAAAAGAGTTCTTCACCTTCACTGTTTTATTAATTTAAAGATCTTTAGTATACTGGGATAGTTCTAGTGGTAAGGGAAACCTAAGCATCCGGGACATGTACGCAGACACTATGCTGTCAGCAATTCAAACTCAGAACCTTCTTGCTATGAGGCTAGAACGCTAAACGCTGTTCAACCCTGTCTGTTGCCAGCAGAGGAAATCCATGTCTGCTTTAATTCCAGCCTCAGCCTGTAGGGGTCTCTCCATCTCTGCTCCTCCTGGCTGTCTCGCCACTTCAGATAAATGGCACCTCGTTAATCAAATCTGCATGAGTGCGCGCAGGTTGCCATGGCAATAATTATCAGAGCTGCCTAATTAACTTTCTCAATTGCTTAATGATATACGACCCTCTGAACTCACTCCGTTTTTTTTATTTCACTCTAATCCGAGTTGTTGTGTTTTTATTCCTCCATTTTGGTTCGATGCTAACCTGTGACCGTGGAGATAATAGAAATTATGGACAAATTAAATTCAGAGCCACAGTATTTCCACTGAGCCCATCAGCAGAGGAAAGAGACTTCAGAATCAGCTGCTTTAAAGTTGACTGCTGTTCTTTGTGAAAGAATTGGTGAGGATTATATTCGCCTCGTTTGGTTCACAGATACAATAGTACCATCTGCCTGTATGAGTTAGAAATGTGCTGCTTAAAATGAAATGTTCAGAAAATTCCATCACATTCTCCTAATAATCTGGACCCCATTGTTGCACAAACAAACACCTTGATGTACGCGGTTGCCGATCTGCGCCATCGACCACTACTAACCATACATGCACACACCACTTTCATACTAGGCAAGGTGGGTAAAGTGTCTTGCCTAAGGACATGACATAATTTCCTCCAGTCGCCCCACTGTGGCACCTGGTGTTCCAGCGGTCTCCCACTGACCAGGCCCTGACCTGCTTAGCTCCGGAGATCTGATGCGATTGGACTTTGACAAGCAGGTGTGGCCTGACAAACTTAAGGTCCCCCCACCACGCACTAGCATGTCAAAGTGAAAATAAAAACTACTGAAGCTTCTAATGTTTAGGGTTGAAGTACATTTTATTGTTCCCAGAGAAAGTTTGTCCTCTGCATTTGACCCATCCTTCTATGCTGCTGGGGACACCTATCACCTGACTCCGGATCTTTTGGCTTGATCAGGACTACTTTTGCTGGAAGATTTTACCGATTGTGCATGTTTTGAGTTGGGCGAACTGGAGCCTGGAGAGAACCCACCCAGACACAGGAAGAAACATGCAAACTCCACACAGACAGGCCTGTTCTGTCCCGGGAGTCGAGCCCGCTGAACCACGCTGTGCTTATTTGTTTAGCGGTGAGGAAATAACTGTCTGAAAATCAAAAGCTCAACGTTAATGAGATGTCGCCTATCTGTGTTTACTGTCAAAAACGAAGCGTAAATGTATGATGTATGATAGCTGTTTTTGTTAGCGATTAGAGCTGCAAACTCTGCTCTGGTGTTACTCACGTGTGCGCGAGTGGTTGTCTGTCTTGTCTTGTCGCCAAAACAGACCTGGATTTTCATCGTTTGCACCGGAGGCTAATGCTAACTCCCCTCTTTATTGAAAATGCATTAGTGCTAACACATGGAATGGTACCTGGCTAATGCAACGTAGCGTCCATAGGCTTTTACCTTTTCTCCAAATTCAAACTCCTTTCCAAAGCGGACACACATCTATTCTAAAAACAATCACACACTGTTTATTCTTTTTCTATCTTAAAAGTTTCCCGCACCCTCCAGCCCCTCCTACCCCTTGTTTAACCCAGCCGCGCTGCTCCGATCCCGCTGTAGTGTGTCTTTGCATGGCCCGTACAGTTCGCCTCTCCGCTGACCCGGGCCTGACAGCTGACTGAGGGTTGGGAGCAGCGAGCGGGCCTGTCGTCTCTGATCATCCAGGCAGAACTTTGGAGATCCAGGAGACAGGGGGGGAGCGTACCTGTGACAAGGCCCTGTCACGGCTGCTCTGGGCCCCCTCTGTCACGGCCGCTACCCTCCGCCTCCTCCTCCTCCATCGCCGGCCGGGCTCCTGTCAACACGGGAGCCACTCAACAGCACAAATCACAACCAAGTTTTACTCAGCGGATCATGGGGGGAGAAGTTTGGAGAGAGGGAGGGAGGTGGAGGTAAAAATGGAGGATGGAAAAGTGAGGGAGGGATGATGGATGAAGGGAATAAAGTGGAAAGTATTGGAAAAAAGTTGACAAAGTAGATTAAGAGTTTACTGTATGAGGATGTGTGGAAGAATTGAAACAAAAACTGATAATCCATGTTTTCACTGGCTCGATTTGGAGTAGTTTAGTACGGTTTGAAAGTGTCTCTGCTGCATTGAATGAACTGTGCAGCCTGTAGAAGCGATTCAAAGCAGGCCACTGGCATCCAGAGTGGTCTGGCTTGCTTTCATTAAGGCCAGACACTACAGGCAATTTTATTTTTCAATTTTTTGTTTTTGTTTTCTCTCTCAGCATATCGTGTTTCATGTGGAAACAACTTGTCCAATCTGCTCCTAAAGATGTTTTATTCTTCCATTTAATCCACTTCATTCATAGATTTCTCTGGGACATTGTAACTTCAAAGGCCGTTTTCTTAAAATACATTTTTCTCCCTCGGGACATAAACATCAACCTTAAAGTATCTTACATCAAACTGTACAATCTGGACTCAACAAGATTTTGACAAAGCAAACAGAAGGATTTTTTTGATATCTAATTCTAAAACTGATTTACTGGAGTTTTAAGTCAAAAAAATGATCAGAAATTTGAGTTTTTAGGACAATTTTCAGTCCAAATAAGAAATCCAAAATCCCCTTTGTAAATTTTTTTTGTAACTAATATGTTACAAAATGAACCAAGAAATTTAAACCTGTTTCTGTCCATTTTTCAGATTTAAATGTCCCAGATGTGTGTATTTTTGGCTATTTATACACAAAGAATGCCTTATTTCTACATGAAAACATGACATAATGAAAACCGTGCAATACATTTTTTTCTTACATTTATGTGAGTAAATTAGGAGAATCTTTAAATTTAAGACTTTTTTTTCCTATTCACCTGCAGTGTCTGATCTTAAGGAGCTGAGCAGCACAGCAAGACTGGACAAAGACAACGCACGCTCAAAGTAAGACGACAAAAGCAGATATAAAGATAAACGCCGACTTGATCTGACAAACCGCTGTATTTCCAGTGATGCTAACTTACTGTACAAGCAAAGCTAGTACATGTGAGTAACCGCTGTTTCCTGTTTATCGACGCACAACACTTTCTTTGTCAAGACACAACATATTTTATTTCCAGTGCATGATGCATCTATCAGCCAAATAAGGAATCGCAATATCAAATAATTGTGAGAAAAAGCATCACAATTTAATTAATTTTCACAATTATTGACAAACTTTATCTCATTTTTTATCATATTGTCTCACCACCACTCTAGTCTGTGATAATGATATGTAAGATTACAAATGTACATGTAAGATTACAAAAAAAAAAGTCATATTATTTAAGAGTATAGATTGAATCTTAACTGGTCACATTAATACTCTACTTTATTTAGTTCTTACACTTATATTATGACTGAAGTAATCATGATTATTGATCATCTTGACATCCCTTCAGCCAAATCCAATGCATTACATAAAGAGAGGTTAAATGTGGCGTAGAGGCTTTGCAGAGAAGTGAAATAATTGTAGTAGTTTTCTGATAACTCCAGCTTTAGCCACGTCTCACAGCAACACAAACTTGGAAGCGTCTTTGTGAATCGCTGAGCTCGGCCTTAAGAAGAAAAGTATGATTCAGGTACAATTTAGGTTTTATTTGTTGAAAGACACATAACAGACTTTGCCCCACGATTTGGAGCCAGGCCCTGAACATGGAGACACGGCCCATCATGAACCTAAGGCCAAAGAGCTCCAACTGCCTGTAGAAGTCTTTCTCTTTCCAAAGTCTTTTTTTATTTTTTCTCCTGTCCATTTTCTTTTGGGTTTTCTTGTAGATTCTATCCTCATCATTATTAGGTGATAATCCAAGAAGTGCTTTTCGGTGTTTTTAGAGTCCATCCCCTCTTGCTCCCAGAGATGCCTCTCCCTCACATTTTCACACAGACGTTGCCAGGATCTAAGCGCCAAAGTTCATTCATAAAACTATTTACCTCTTAATATGTACAATTAAAGCTGGGGTACCTGATTTTCACGCTCCGGAACCAGAAGTAGGTTTTCAAATCTATATAACTTTATTCCTTGCCCTCACAAACCCTTTGGCATGTTGTTCAAATTCACATGCATTCATTTTCGGTCCTGTGCGCAGCTTTTTTTCAGACGGCAAAGTGAAACTGGCGTGGACCACCCAAGCGCAGCCAATCAGAGTTCTGCATTTAGCGCTTACTTCGAGATAAAATACTTAATTATCAGACGCAGACAGCACGCAGAGGTCTTATTTTTCATAAAGTGTTGCTTTTACAAGATACACTTTGATGGAAATTTCACTAATTTACACCCAAAAAAAGTCAGGTAACACAGCTTTAAACAATGCACCATGGCTCAAGGCTACTTTGCATTGGCGTCCATGTTCTCATTTTCTCTCATACTTCTAATGCTGATGTCTTTGTCAGTTTCCTCTTTGGCTTGCGGGGCAGACAAAAAAAAAACCCAAAAATCCTTCTTGGCCCACTTGGCCCCCCGGATGAACCCTCTGTCCGGGCGGTCTCTGGAGGTTTGGTCGAGGTCTTGTGGTGGTCTGAGCGGGTCTTGTGGGGCCGTGTTTCACTCTCAGCGACTGCATGCTCACATCTGGGATCACAGCTGGGTCAGGGCACCGCAGAGGACTGGCAGAGCTGGTGAGATTAGACGCCATCCCCCCCAAAAAAATGCACAGCAGAGTGGTTAGATACTGTACGTGCGCCATATGCAGAGCTCCTGTGGTACAGTTGGGTAGAGCGGTCAAAATTGTACAAAAAAGGCAACGGTTTGCACATTCGCATCACTGTTACGTCAATATTTTCTCTTTCTTTTCTTGATTTAACATGGGTAATGGTGCGTTAATATACACACTTAAAGACAACATATTTAGGGCTGTAGACGACCAATGAAACTCTTGGTTGACTAAAAAGTGGCGTGTCAAAAGCTCAAAAAGTATCTCTATGATCTGATCGGACCATGTTTCTGACCCAAACTGCATTCACAAATCGCAGCTGCACGGGAGTTCATTCCGAACAATTGTTTATGCAGAAAAGTGTAAAGTAAGTGAAATTTATTTGTAAAAACGAAGATTAAACTCATGATTCACTTAAAAAATTTTCAGCTAACTCGCAATATCTACATCTATCTATCTACTGTCTGCTGTTGGCTCACATAAATCATTATGAAATAATTAATTGACTTCAAATTAGGTTGATTAAGTTTGAAAACACATACATTAATTCAAAAACACGCACACAAACTTAAAAACATGCGCACAAATTAGAAAACATTCACACACACTTCAAAACATGCACACAAATTTGAAAACACGCACACAAACTTCAAAACACGCACACAAATTCGAAAACACGCAGACAAACTTCAAAACATGCACAGAAATTTGAAAACACGCACACAACCTTCAAAACATGCACACAAGCTTCCAATCACGCACAGGAATTCGAAAAACGCACACAAACTTCAGAACACGGACATAAATTTGAAAACACGCACACAAACTTGAAAACACACATACAAATTCAAAAAGACACACACTAACTTGAAAATACAAACTTGAAAACATACACATTCGAAAAACAGAAACAGAAATGTCAAATTCAGAAACACGCACTTAATCAAAACCACAAACACAAACTTCACAAACACGTACTCATATTCTCCAGACTCCAGGTCACACATGTCGGGTAAAAAAAATGTCACGTAGCCACTTTCCAACAATAAAAGCACTTAAATAAAAAGCTGTTGCTTGTCACAGTGAAATGTCACTATAAAGAGGCGGGGCTTATCAGTTCTGCCTATTTAAACAGGAAGTCAATAGACCAGATACTAGGCCCTTTTAGGTCAATATTGTGGTTTACATTGAACCAAACGTTGAATGATGATGTTATAGTTTAATACAACACCCTAAAAGCATAATATATCTTCTTGATCGTCATCATTTTTATCCAGTATTAATTTGTTTTTGTTTAATGAGCTAATGTTTCTTGTGTGATGATTTGAAGCCTTTTTTATCTTTGTATTTGTGAAAATTCTTGCTCATATAGTTGAAGTTACATTTTATTATGTGTTCTGTCATGTCAGAATACTCTGTAAAACAAATCTACCTTTAGGTAAATGAAACCTCAACCTGACTGGGAGCACCAGTAACAGGTCTTTTATCTGGTCCTTGAAAAATTAACTGAAACTACTTGACTGGTGCGACACCTTGGATTAAGTGCTACCTTTGGCCCTATCACCAAACCTCAAAGAGTCCTCTTTGTGTGTCAATGAAGACAACTCCTGTTTTTAATTGCACCTTGCGTTCTTTTGTTGCCT